>SJOL01009220.1:108167-160552 GCA_004794785.1 Opisthorchis felineus | reverse complement strand
TGTAGGGCATCGGTGTTGAACACTGATATCATGCTGTCGATGATGATGATGATGATGATGAGGATGATGACCCGTTTGATGAATACCAAGAAGGGCCAAACCGACCATTCGTTGTCGAAGTTTTTTCAGCAGCTTTGTGGGTGATGTGTTACATTAAGACTTGTTTACGTTGTTTAGTTTTCCTGTGTTGAGTGAGTTAGAAAGAATATTGCGTCTTGTTCCAACATGAGGCTCGGATGTGTTTACTTCAACGGTTTTGGAAGGTGTAGGTACCTCCCTCTCTAGAGCCATAGGACTCTTTGCATTAGGTTCTCACCGCTTGCCTTCCTCCCCACATTTTAGTAAGACTTTCTTCTTCATGGTTGTGTGGCGGTAGGCAGCAGTCTCTGCTACTGATGAATTGCTGTTCATAATGTTGATTATTATTATTATTATTATTAGGAATGGTGATGATGACGATGATGATGGTCTTGAAGCAAATGCCATTCACAGCTGGTGCCCGAGTACCTTTTAACTTCGAGCTCAGCAACCTATCGTTAAATTCAACGTTCACTAAGTTCTGTTTACACTACAGGTTTTACGTTGAGATGCTCTCTCTCTCAGAAGCATACCGAGTTGCCTTTTGAGAAGCAGGTAAACACTGTTTTCCATTGGACCAGTTTTAGTGCAGTGTATATGTTGCTTATTCTGGTGTCTTATTCTACTTGCTGACCACAACGATCAGCCGGGTGCCAGTGTTTTGTTAGGACAAACGCACAGTTGTTGGGGTCACCTCTGGAGCGCAAATCACTTGCGAACAACTCGCACATCCACATGCGGTAGATTCCTGACCTTGCTGCGTTGCCGTTTGAAGCTGTTGACACCATTCTTGTCGAAAGCACCTCAGTGCCTACAGCAGAGCGAATAGTTGAGTGGCTTTGCTAGGGTTTAGAACACAGCAAACAAATTCATGTTTTATGAATTCTCTGTGGGCGAAACTAAAATTAATTACAAGTCTAGTGACCAACTGCTTTAGGCGACAGGTAAAAAAATCAGTTGCCCTAATGAGAATAGAAGTTGAGCGATTTATTGAAAAAATGGTGACACTAATGGTGGTTAGAATGCTTCAACGAAGAAGAATACAGCTATTAAAATAAAGCCTCCGTGCAGAGTAAGTTCTTCGGATTTTTGCAGATGAATGTTTAAAACCTTTGGGTCCGAGGTTTTTAAAAAACAGGTCCAGTTGACTCTAACTTCGTCTTGCCTGACAAGTCGATATGAATGGTGATCAGGAGTTCATGAGGAATATTTGAAAAGCGTCTTCAGAAAAGTTTTCTTCCGATAGGTTTTCACTGGGTCTTTGAAGATGATCTTAATCTATTTCAATCTGAATGAACTAACGAGTGTTCCAGAATTAGGATACGTGCACAACACAAACGAACTTGTCCTGAGGAAGCATGAATAACCGAGTAAATTACGTGACAATGCGAAGGTGGTCGAAGCTGTACCAGTCTGTTCCTCACGCGCACATCTTTCATGCAGCATGCTCGCCTCGTTGCATTCACAATGGTCCAATTAAATGCTTGACTGCGTAGCAGCACACCGAGTACGCACGACTGAGCAACACTCAACAATCAACTCGCACCAACCGTGTCTCCGTGGCATGAGCAAGGGAGTGATGAATGAAACAGTGAGTGGGTGCTTAGCCACTCTGATGCAAAGCTTGGCCTGATAAGGGTGTCAGATTTGGTAGTGGTATATATATATATATATATATATATATATATATATATATGCAGTGTGGTAAGTAATTCCGAGGAAATGCTTGTAACTGCGGTAAAACTCCGCATGGTTAAGCCTTTTATTTGTTTAAGCCTGAGAACTCGAACACCATTCTGATTCTAAATGTGTCAGAAGTGTTCCAGCAGTGTTGTCCAGTCGATCCCTTAGGCAAACTCCACAAAATGAGGTGTCTCCAATCGATTGATCATCACACCAGATTCTTAGAGAAACCTTGTTGAGGAAACTTCTACCGTGGGTCGTTTTTTGACCTCAGAGAACAAGTTTAACACTAGAACGCCTACATCATCTGTCTGAAGCAACACACTTGAGTTTTAGAATGTCAAGTGATCTTTAAAAGTGAGAAGGCGAATAAAAAATTTCAATACTTAATAAACCACTTCATCAGTTTGAGGAAAGCCTTGCTATATTCAGAAGTGTACGCGGTATCGACACGAAACAAATGCTATAATGAAGGGGGCCAAGAATCTATTGGGTAATTTTTGAACGGCGGATGTTGAAAATAACGGGATTCGAACGTGAACACCATGGACTAAAATTGAAGTTTTTTGTTATCCTTGAACGTTTACGACAATCTTACCTAAACAAATGACATACTGTAGGATGTATTAGTCACTAATGTGTAAACTCAAGAAGGCCCGCTGAACTTCGACCTTTGCTTTCGTAACGCGCAACGGACTAACCCGTTTTTAAAAGACGTTGTGTTGGCACTACTGTAAAAACATCCGTGGCATGTTGAGCTCTTATTGAAAGCCAAGGATCTAACTCCAGTATCCTGGTTGGCTGATAGACGAAACCACCCATCCAAGCCACTGGAATTCAAAATCCATGTACAGATGCACGGGAAGCCCAGCGTATGAACCTGGGTATACAACTGGAACCCCGGCTTTGAGGGAGTGTGCGTGAACTGTTTATTCGGACAGTATCATACAACTCTCAAAACTGAAACCCGAATGAAAAACAAAATGACCTGAATCACACGGACAAGGATTCGATAGGGGTTGCTTTTAATAATGAACCCTCTAGGTGTATTATGCTGAAGCACGATTAGATCAGATTAGATCAGGGTCAATAAATTCACATTCATAACTGATCGCTGTTAAGGATCTTTTAGGAGGGAATCGGTCAACGACAGCGCTCATCTCTTTAAACCACCGGGTAGTATTTAACAGGATACAACATCGGTGAGTCACACTTCACAGAATAGTAATAATAGTATTAATACGGCCGATTAACTCTTTCCCTGGACTGTAAGATGACGAAGCATGTCCACCAAAGCACGAAGGACAATGGAAGAGCAAGCCACAGCATAACTTTCATTCTATTTAAAGCAATTTACAATGGAAAATCTTTGGGACCCAGTAAGACTGCGTCATACTTCCGGCCGAATGTAGACCGGAAGAGATGAGTGAATTGTTCGGCATAGAGTCCCAGCTGTTTAAATCTACTTCCAAAAACCACATGATGACATGATGAAAATTAAGATGTCTCAGCTTCTGTTTTCAAATTTCTCGATCAGACTGTAAATGTGCCTCATTGGAAAAGTCAAACAGAACTGGTCATTTTACGTGAACTAATCTTTTCCAACGCAAACCGCTACATATGTACCCAGCAGTAAGGCACATTTCTAGACAATCACAGCAATCAGAAAATAATAAACGTCAAGGAGGAATCAAATACTCCGGATATGTTTGAACTTTCCGCAAGCAAGTTTTACTTAAAGCTATGCCTAGATAAATGAACACTCACTAGCTCTAAGCTCCTCAATTAGTATGCTTATTAGAAACCATTGTTTCCGTGACGGTTCAGCCTTATTTAGCGTAACTCAGTCACGCGACATTCAGATACAGGGCATGAAGGAAACATTTGGAGTGAGTGAACGTGGAACTCAGCTGCCTGTGACAGACTGCGCACATTTTATTCGAATGACCTGACAATTGCTGTTCATCTTTTGGTTGTCGCGTGAGAAGAAATTTGTTGCAGTACTTCACGTTATTGCACACTGAATATCAGCTCATTCGTTTCTCATAGTCACCATGCCGTGCACTTGAACTTTCGGGGTCACGTCACTGCTGAAGTGAGCTAGAGTGAGGCTGAAGTTCTGTGGCGGTGAGTGTTGAACAACGGGAAGTAGTTTTTATTTTGATGTCCCATACTGTTCTTGATGGTTTATCCGGCAGGTGCTTCCAATGCTGTTTTTCGTTAAATACAAGCGTCTAACGCTCGAAGTCTAACGTCTAACCCAGTTCCAAACAACAGAAATGCCTTTGTGCAAAGCTCTGACTGTAAAAGACGAGACTGACGTCAAAGTTAGCATTAGTCCACTAGGTATTCGTAAAATTCATAAGCAAGCCGATCCGCAAAACGGATCTCATTGCAGGTTAATCTACAATCCAACCCAAAAAACGAAACTTACCAGGACTATGACTCATAGTAGGGGTTATTTTTTTTTGAAACTTCATTGCAATGTGAGCGGCAAGCTACGGTGACGTTCCTATGTAAAGAAGTCTTCACATGGGGACAGGTGATGCGTAATCTTAATCACCTCCATCAAAAATGCCCCTCAAATGCAGTAAAATGCTGCTATAGAATTTCCCCCAAAACGGACACTTCTACACAGTGGCCAAGTTTAGTCAACCACTTTCTAACCTTATAAAGCTTCTAGCATTCTAGCAGCATTATCTGGCCCAAATGGTTCCCATCATTTGTGATGTTGCCCCGTTCGGAATGAAGTACAGTCATCACTACTGTAATAAAGTGTATCCAAATGAGTCTAGAAGCATTAGGTTACAATTTAGCAGCAGTCATTGCTCTAACGCTACTGTTTCCGAGTGGTCATATCGTTGATAGTGTGAGCGGCTTTAAGAATTTTATCGGAGGTTTTGCCCTGTATGTGAAGCTAATCTATGGTGAAAAACCGAGAAGCATTGTACAGCTGTTCATCTTCATTGAGAATCATCGGCAGTGTGTATCTCACAAAACTTCATGGAGTTTCGAACCCATGACTTCCCGGCTATTGGAATGAACACCAAACCTTTAGGCCACGAGCGGCTGATCAGCAGTGTGATTAGCTCGCACTTAAAAAGTATATAGCGTCACTCATCTTTCAGTCAAGGGACCCACATCACGTGGTCACACGCGTTGACTGGCTGTTCCAGTAAGCGCTTTGACCCACAACCACCTAAGGTGGACACTAATAAGAGCGAGAATAGTAACAATAATGATAAGTGCGAGTCCAATCAGACTGCTGATCAGCCGCTCGTGGTCAGATGGTTGAACATTGAAAATACTAGTCAGGAGGTCGTGGTTGCGTGACTCCTTGGGGTTTCGTTAGATGCGTGCTGCTAATGACTCTCTATAAGGATGAAAAAGCTGTACAGTGCTTCTTGGCTTTTCAATATAGGTAGGGTTTTCTCACAGGACGAAACTGCATTAAAAACATGGTCATATTAGAGGATATTTTAGAGGGGTTTACTGCGAAAGTCACTTAAGAACACAAAAAACCTGTAGTGCATCTCTGTTTCTGTAGAAGTGTACAAATCCTAGGGCATCCATCCCATCAGATTCTCGTCTTTCGAAACCGCCTGTCTAGCCATCAGAATATTAAGAAAACCTAAAGCCTATCATACAGCATTTCCCCATCACTTTTCAGTACAAGCTCTAGATACCTTGTAGTCCTGTGACGCCGTATGATTTGACGACGACTGTGAGCATCACGTGACGATTGACACAAAGCGTATTTTTATGTTGATACATCTATTTATCTGCCTTGGGCGAAATGGCAATTTGACTACTTTTAATAACATGGGGCAGGAGCTAAAACAAACATCGCTTGATCGATAAACAACTTGATTTCCAAGATAATGTACCACTAATTCAGATTGTTTTATGAATCTTTATCAGCCTTGAGGAAAGCATACGTAAACAGCATGTTCTCACTGATTAACACCCACTGTGCCTTTTTGGGATGTTCGTGCTTCTGGAATGACTCCAACAACGGTCGCTTTGCAAACTGCAGAATTTTATAGTTCAGTGCTCCGACGGAGTAAACTCCAAGTTGCCCAGGACAACAAGCTAAATTCTGTTCATAATGTTGATCAAAATGTGGGACGTTCACGATTCAGTGTGGCGTTGAAGATATTGTTTCCTCCCCAACTAAGCTACGCAATTTGTTGACAGAGGCGAACCTCACTTATCGTCCGAGATTTTAGCGTGGAGTTAACAGTCACATATACGGAGGGTTTCCAGAACGACATCGACAACTTTATTATAACCCGTATTGTGCGCGAAGAAATACTGAGAGTTGCTCTAAGGATTGGCTTTGATTATTGATAATGTTGTCGATTGGTGCGGAATGTGTTGTTATGTGTATCTCCTATACGATTTACGTGCTACGCGATGGGAGAAAGTGTACCGAAGGAATTTATCCCGCAACTTTGTTATTCATATTGCCTTGTTCAGAAACGTGATCCCCTTCAAAGCCAGCCTCTCCTAAGGTAGTCAGCTGTATGAAGTAACATAACTGGGTAGACCATAACGTGCAGTTGGTGTAATGAGGCAGCACAAAGTGCTCCGCTTTCTTCAAATTTGAAAAAAATTAGCAGTCCCACTAAGGTGCTAAGCCACAATTATCCACTCTTCTACTCAGCTTACTTCATGGTAGTTAAGATGAACGCAAACTTCGAAATCAGGCTAAAGGCGAGCGTCCGGATAAGATTTACTAATTCCCAACATGTCGAAGTAGACTACTCTGAAGCCTTTCATTAGTCTAGAATTTGGATAAGGGTCAGTTGCGAAAAACTTAGAGAACACAGTTTCAAATGGCCGACGGCAAGTTAGAGTCACTAACTACTCTTGCCATTAAGACCTTCAGCAAGTGGTTGTCAAGATGATTGTCCGTCTGTCGTAAACAATTACGTGTTAACTACAGGATCTAAACAATTAGTTGTCCAACCCCATAAACCCTGTTTCATTGGTGGACATTAGGAACAGAACGGTCTTGGCCTTGTTAGACAAGTCCTCAAAAGCTAGGATAAGAAGTCAGTCGATTTTGAGTGATGAGCTAGAAAGAGTGAAGAATCAGGTGGCAATTCGGCTACGCTTTTCGCAAAGTAGTATTTTGCAAGTGTGAGAATAGGGTAATCGATCTTGGGAACCGGGCACTTTTCTTGCTATAAGAATATCGGAAACAGTTTGGCGAACAGACCAACAACCAAGCAGCGCACCCAAGCTATCTATATTCCGCAACACTGCCAATATCGGAAGGAGTTTCGCCCAAAAAAACATTTGACGCTGACATGATCTTATTGAAGCTTTGCACCAGAAACAACTTCCCTGTTTTGCATTTCAGTGAATTGGCTTTGGAACGAATGCTTCAAAACCTCTTCTGTTTGACTTGGGCTTTCTACTTCATAGGCGATCCTGGTGCATTACCACGACAGAAGAATACTTCATTATAATGGCCAAGCAAGACAGGACAGCATATGGAATACACAGTGGTCACAACCTAAGAGGGAAGTGTGTTGGTGGCCGGCCAAATTTCCTGATCGCGAAGGTAATTGGATGCGCGTTGCAACCTTCCGACAATGCAGTTAGAGGTTTTTATGCTGTGACGCTGGAAATGTGACAAAGTCAATTTGGTCTGAACGCGCCGAACTGAATGTCGCGCGGATGTTTTGATGCTCAAGCTCTGGTTCTGCAAAGAGTGTTTTGTAACCTGATTTCACTTGCATTGGTGATGCAAAATACTCAGCAGAAACGGACGCATATAAACAGATGCCAGCTAAACTCATTAAAACTAATTTAACCAGGCTTCTTTGATCAGGGATGACGTACAATTCAGACTACAGCGTGACAAGAAAGAAAGCTTTCTTCGACCTTATTCGATGGGTCTAATTAGTTCGTAATTCTTGGTATCCAAATGTACCTGAAGTTATCAGGGACAGTACCACAAGAATTCACCGAACAGCGTTGCCTTTGTGAAGCTGATCGAGAAATAAAGCGCAGTGGACAGAAAGTGAATAAAGCTTGTGGCCGATGTAGATTCGCAACCCTGTGTCATCAAACGTACACGTATTTGAAAAAAAAAACATTCCAGCAACAGTTCGAACGAGCATCGACCCGAAACAATAGGCCCGTCCTGGTTAAGATGAAAGTTACATTCAGTATTCTCCGGCTGTCAAATGAACACTGGCAACTAGTGCTGTTCAATCGTTACTGATAATTTAAACACAAACTTGTACCCTGGTGTTGAATGTGAAGCTATCAGTCGCATACAGTTGAGCGTGCTTTGACAGAAACACTCCATATACACATATTATGTATTATACGACCGAGGTGTGACAAACTCAGGTTGATATATCGATATTCATACGGCTGTTCCTGCTCTCAGTCTTTGCTGGTCCAGAAAAACCAGAAAATGTTATGTGCATGGGGTTTTTAACCAACCAAGTTGCACTTCACTGAACTTCGCCTGGTTTTGTTAAGTAGCCGGAGGAGTTTGGTTATACCCTTGATGGAAAGGCTATTAGTGAAATTAATCTGAACAAGAACTAAACAGTAAATTATTGTCTAGGCGTAATGTACTACTCATAAGGTTGATGAAAACTCTTCGACAGCCCACCACCAGTTTCGCCATCAGGTAGGTGCCGTCCCCGAGTTTTCCTCAACATTTTGTTCTACTTGAGCCTTAATCTGATAGATTTCGACAAATACTGTCAGTCGCACATGAATTTGGTTTTCTCATGAGACTCAACTGAATCCAGCTGAATCTCTCGTTTGTGACGGTCTGCTTCAAGTGAAAATGCTGTGCAAGGTCGCCTCACGCTTCAGTCGGCACGATAGCTGAGATATCGCAATACTTTGTTGTCTAGGCATAACAAAACATCGGGGTTATATGGGATGAAGGGACCCATAGGTGCAGAATTCAAAGAAAACAAGGGTCACTGATTAGGAATTAGACAGACGCTACAGCAACGCCACTGGGTGCATGACATCATTGAGCGCATCAAGCACCGATGTGACGGAACTGTGATTTCCTGACCTCGCTGAAGAAGTGCGAAAGCACAGCTGAGAATCACTGTTACGTTCCTCAAGTCTCTTCTCCAGATCATATTTTGGTATCTCACAGTCGGAAACTTGCTTCACGCAAAGAATGGAAAGATAATTAATTATCTCGTGTAGGAATTGTCTGGCTGGGGCAGCATATTTAGTTTAGCCGAATCAAACCTTTTTTATGGAACGAACTTTCCTCTAAAATAATGATTTTCCTACTGAGGTTGTGGTCAGTTTACGGAGTGTCTTGGTGCGCAAGTACCACTCAGAAGGCGAAAATATTTGAAACAGAAAACCAATATGACCACATGAGCTGTCATGATTCTGGTAATGCTTAAGTTCGAGTGCCCACATTTCCACTGAAAGAAGACACC
Organism: Opisthorchis felineus; assembly: GCA_004794785.1. Taxonomy (NCBI): domain Eukaryota; kingdom Metazoa; phylum Platyhelminthes; class Trematoda; order Opisthorchiida; family Opisthorchiidae; genus Opisthorchis; species Opisthorchis felineus. The sequence goes on along the minus strand of SJOL01009220.1, from coordinate 151,346 downwards.
AGAAAGCAGACTGGTAGGTTCATTTCCTTCAAAAATTTGCAATGGACAGCATACTGTACTATAAGGGGAGATGAATAAATCTGAATTAAGTGAACTGTTTGATTTTCTCAGTGATTTACTTTGCTTGTTTTTCTTGTGCAGACCTTCACCGCCTCCGTAAAGTCTCCTTAGTACAACCCTTTCTCCAGAACCAACAATTTGAAGTTGCGAATTCGCCCTAGTTGGAAACCACTATCTCGTAATCCACCACCTTACAAATGACAACAATAGATATGGTCCTGTACGAGAGTATGATCAGCCCTCATAATATTGAGCTACTGAGAAGGACTTATTCAAACCCGTATTTTGCAGGCACGCCTGAAGTAAACTCATCAGCGCAAAAAGGTTAATTTTGTACATAAACCTGATCGCGGTGAATAGTTTCGGGTGTCTATTTTTTTAGACGATCCAGATCAACGAATTCACATCATTTTCAGCTGAAAGTCTACAATAACGCAAAATATCTCAGAAGGCAATACTCTTATGATAGCGATTAAACTAGTCTGTTACAGTTACTTTATTTCTGAAGGTTTAGTAGATTCTTGAAGGCGGAACGTCGTTGCTTGTTCAGGTATGCTGCATCTGCCTCCCCCACCCACTACTGTGAAGAGTCCCGCGCAATTCCTTTCCACTTAATCACGCAAGCATAGCGTGCTGCCTCGTCAACTGACCACCTGGATATCTAATTGGATTTGGTCAGGCAATAATTGCTCACATTCTAAGATGTGTCAAATGGGTTGATTCCTTCGTGAGAAGGATTTGTTAATGTGTCGAAATGTACGTGCAGTAGTTTAGTTTCATAATTGCGGTTATTCCAAACAGTTCACTTTTCGTGTCCATTTATAGAGTGAATGTTAGTTATTTAGAATAATAAGTGAAAGTTGTAACAAGGAATTTAATCTAGATAAAAGTTTTCTATGTGTAGAAAAAGGTATTAAATAAGGAAACTAACCTAGTCACTTGGCCTGACGAAGATTTTGTGTGAAAAGCGAAACGTTGCCCAGCAATAAATCTACCGATTGTTACCAAACTTTTCCGAAAATGAGACTAATTCCACTTGAAAAATGTTCGAACTCACAAGCCTCGCCGTCACAACTTAACCTGGAAACTTTTTTACAACCCTCGGAAAACCGTTAAGAAAAGCACTTCCTTATTTGTGGTGAAAGAAGACTAAAATTCAGATATTCGATCAGATATGAATGGTAAATAGAGGAAACACAAGGTACCGGTAAAGCAGAATTGAACATCATTGGGAACCAGTTTTATTTTAGCTGACCGTTTGATTGAGGCATCTCAAATTAAATATCAGATGAAGGCATTAGTTCTCATCCATTAAAGACTGTAGTTGTGATCTCTCCGAGTGACTAGTCCTTTTATGCAAAGGCAAGTGATGAAACTTACATATCCACTCGAGATCTAGTGGATTCGGTGTAGACATCTATTTGTTACGTAGAGCACCATAACACCAAACTTAGCCTGAAACGATTTCTCACATAGCCTGACGATCAAAACACCAACCCGAGTAAATCAACTATGAAACGACGGTGAATGCTTTACAGTTGCGGTCATTCATGGTGTACTTTTGGTTCGGATGGTTTAGGACAAACAGGGGGTACTTCCAGCTGGTATTTAACTGCTAAAAATAGATTCTCGGATAATACTGTATACGCAGGACATATGTTAGTTCTTAATGCCTAGCCAACTGGGGCTTCGTAGCTGTTACCAATCTGTGAGCAGCTCCTCTATTTGCCTTGGTGGCCCCTCACCTTAGAGGTTCCCTCCTTTAGATGGTGAGCAAGAGATTGGTGGACAGACGTCTTCCCTGTGATCAATTCTGAGTTGTTATCCTATTTCCAGTTGTTCGGATAATTTGGCCTCCTTTTTGAGGTGGACATGGTTGAAATATGAATTATCATTATCTGATTTGGGTGAAAATTCAGGTAACCTCAACAGTTAGTAGAAGGGCGTACAAACGCAAGTCAAGGAACTGAGATGACACAAAATGTCCCTCCAAAAAAGCACTTTTTGCGATTGGCGAAATACACTCATTCACATACCAATTTGTTTTTCGTAGCAGTGAGTTGTCTATAATTTTATGATGTTTCGGGTTAGTTTACCCGAGTTAGAAAGATCCTTTATTCCAGCCTCAAATCGCGTTTTATCCTTATGTACAGAGTGCGTGTGTACAAAATCTTGGGTTGTGTTGACGATATGTCTGCTGTTTTGGTCAGGTGTCATCCAATGAGTAGAACTTGGTCCAGTCAGTCTTACTCCCAAATAAGAATAGAATGGCATATTTTTATTCAATAAGAAACACATTCTGAGATATGACCTTTGTAATTAAAGTCAGCTCATTGATTCTCACAGACTGAAATTCGAAAAAATCTGCCCATTGATGAGACAGGAAGTGAACATAACCAAGCTAATCATTTTGCGTCCTTATAATTGCAATGCTCTTCTAGATGTCTGCCATTGGCAGCGTAAACTACAATGAATGAAGACATATATTAATTAGCCAAGCTTTAAACAAAATCCTCTCACTAGGTTGAATGGGATTCAACGCTATATTCAGTAAAGCCCATTAACTTATTTCTTTGAACAAGTTACAGCAATAAAGCCACCCGTGTTCCTACTACGTCAGTGGTAAGTAAATGTCCATTTCATTTGGCATTCTGCCACTGGTACATTATGACCAACACAAATACCACTTTTCGTGTGGTGTTTCTGGTCTAAATAGAGCCGAATCTACGGTTGAATGCGAACAGCACCAATGCAGACAGTGCCAGTATGTCGAAATATTGGTAGCTCGGGTGTGCTAACTGGTTGTGGACCAGGTGGCTATGAGTCTGTTCTCACACCACCCAAAAGCGCTCTGATGAGGTCCCCACGAATGGTAACGAGACGCCTGCAAACACATTGTCAAGCTCAGGTCAACAGCCACCTGATGGGTGGCCAATGTAGACAGTTCCACCACGCGTAATGTCGCACTGTAATGAAGCTCCCCGCACTCACAAATGTCCGCGTCGCCGTTCGACTAAAAGCATACAGTGAGTCGATCATTTTAAGCAAGGGCCTTGAACTTCTGTCGCACGCCGTCCGCAGTGCACGGGTCGTCGCATACTTACTACTTACTTTACCTAAGCGTAAGAGGACAAGTCGGCCTCAAGACTATCCCGGATTTCTGCTGTCCCTTGGTTTGAAGCGGATCATCATAAATGGAGAAAATTCAGGTAGATACAGTTGAGTCTCCTGTCAAAACCCACTTTAAGCGCAAACGAGAATATTTGTCAAAATCTGTATAATTTGGGTTGAAGTATAATATAAGGTTGAGGAGAACTCGGAGAATGGGTCTACTTGGTGCGCCCCGAGAAGGGCGAAACCGGTCGGGGGCTGTTGGAGGGTTCTCAGAAACCTCGGACGGCTCGAAGTTTGTTTTGTGGAGGACTTGTTCCAGCCAGTGTAGTCTAGATCAGTTTGAAAAGGCATAGAATATTACAGAACAACCGGCCCTGACATCATCACTGGATAGCTTGTCGTTCCGTTGATTATTCTGCTTAAGCATCAGTGGTCAAGTGTTTCGAAGTCTTCGGAGACGAACAGTTCGGAAAGGCCGGGTCAAACAAGCTTATATTAGTATGGAACGGACGGTCAAAGTGCACGCAAAATCTTCGTGAAGGCAAAATTCCTAGCGTTTCCACGGAGTGTTAGGAAGCCGCACGATTGTCTTCCTGGCGTTGTCGACGCAGATGTCTCGTGCTGTGCTTGGTAATTTGGGAGGATGATAGAGCACAAATACTGGAAGGACTTGACTTGGTTTACGAATCCTCGACCAACACCAGGTGGACCAGACTGAAGAGCTTTGTTTTTTTATGATTTATTTTCACTTCAACCAGTGGAGCGTAGTTGCCGATGCGATCAAGAGTTGGATAAATGTCCATCGTATCTTCACTCAGTAAGACGGTATCATCAGCGTAATCAACGTGATCTGCGTGGTACGGCTTATCGGTACTACTCTGAGGACATGCGATATCATCCAATCAGTCGCCATACTGAATAGCGTCGGTAAAAGTGAAAAACCATGCCGAAGCAAACGTCATAGTACCTCCCTCATATGGTCGGATGTGGACTTCTGTTCCTGAGGGGATTCAGCAACTTGTCTGGCATGCCATCATTTTGCATCAGATATCAGAGATGTTTTCCAGTGACTTAGTCAAATGCTACACGGAAGGCAATAAACCAAGCGCTGGTTAATTGCCACAGCTTGTAGTGACGTTCTAAAACAAGGTGTAGCGTTAACGGTCTTCTTCCTGCACGGAAGCCTACGTGATTCTTTGTGATGCCAGACTCCCTCACTTGTCTGAGATAGCCAAGCAGTAGGACGGTAAACATTTTACCTGCGATACCTCGGTAATTCTCACAAACCGTCCTGACGATTTTCTGGGTATCAGAAATAATATGCTGGTACACCGATCCGCTGGGAAAACTTTAGCTTCTCATTTTGAGCAGAAGAGCTTATGAAGATTTTCAAGGACTGTCGACAAGCGAGTTTTTAGATTCCTGCGGGGATTATATCCTCGCCTAGAGACTTTCTGTTTTCTAGTAACTTGATTATCTCGCCTAATTTACCTTACCTAGGGCGTCGCAACTGATGGTGTGCAGCGATCAGATTATGGCGTTTGTGGTGGGTAGCTGGTAGCTAAATGGGAGATTGCGTAGCAAGCTAGTGTCCGGTCCATCTTTTGAGTTTTTACCATTGTCCGTCATTAAATGACGGGCGGCGTCTCAGTGATTACTTCGCTATCCCTCCATCTGGCTTGAGCTGCAATGATTTGGCCAGAGAAGGTGAGAATAATCACTAACATTTGCAGTTGACACTGCGCTAGAGGCAATTTTTGATGAGTAATCCGTACGATCTTTTCGGTTTGAGTGAGTGACCTGGCAACGTGAACTACGGAATTTGGGAGGGTTAGCTCTGCGTGCCTGGATAACTTGCTCAAACAGATGAATGGTCCTTTTGCAGATCTACTGTATGTAACGTCAAGATATAAATCCAAGATTTGCTGTATGGACGTCTTTAAACAGATCGACCACTCGTCAGCGGAGACGAACTCGGGGAAGTGTTAACTTGGTGGTAAGCTGGCCCGTAATCCGACCAAAGAGTTGAAACCACTTTCCGGGATCTACGAGACGGCCACATTGATCCATTTTGTAGGTTGTGGCTTCTGACTAGCTGTGAGATGAACTTTGAAACTGACGCTTACATGCTTGCCATCCGAACTGTATTTATACTTTCTTTATGCTCTACGACAGGAAGATGTCCACCAGACTGTCACCAGGATATAGTCTGCTTGGAGAGAAGTGTGACTGCCACTGGAATACCATGTAAGCAGATGCTTCCTCGGATGCTAAAACATGTTAGATATCGGGAATCGACTAAAGGTGGGAAATTTGGTCAATAGTTTGCCGTTTTCACAGCGCTCTCTTAAGTCGATCTTTCCAACGGTGTCACACGTGGAGTCGGTTGACGCCCCAGTTCTCACGTTCCGGTAATCATCAGTGCATCCCTGTCGAGTACAAGGTTGACTACTGCCTGCAACTTATCGTAGAAATCATCACTGATCAAGCAGTCGAATGAGGAGGTGGAAACGCAGAAGGTCGGGTACTAAAAAGCCTTTGAAATTAGCTGATGTGATCCCGGACAACACCGGCTCCCAAAAGAATAATAAGTCTTGAGCGAGTTTGGTAAGAGCAAGAGATATATCATAAGCCCTGAGTTATCATTTGAGCCTCTATGGTACCGTGAGTAGGGGACACTGTCTTTAGTAGCAGGAATCCGTAACTCTTGTTGGTCAAAGAAACCTTGCACGGTAAGACTCTGACTTTCCACATCAAGCAGATTACGGACCTTTCAGTAGTTCATATGCAGTGCCTTCCACCCTTGAGGGGACATAGGGGACGCCTAGCTTTTTCATTTGAAACCGTTAAGGCTGATCGAGCGTCGAGAGCGTTGTTTACTGTGGACACCGTAAGATGACTACAGCCTCGGGTATATTCATAGAGTCACGCGTAGATTTGTGCACAAGCAACGTCCCCAGTGTTAGCGTACCAGTAACCTTAACACAACCTAGCGCAGACCATAAGACGTGGACAGCAGAGCTATCGAAGGAGCCGCTGGAGCACAGGTTGATCCCGTCAGCCAAATTTTCAAGTCTGGCGTTTGTTCCAGATCGCTTCTCCAATCCTTGTGCTCCTAAGTGCGACTGGCAGGTCAGTAGGCTTACATGACTGTCGAAGACCGTCACACGGTTCGTACTGCTTTCAGGAGTACCGAGCAGTGACAAGAAGTCAATACCCTCGTCCCAACGGGCGAAATCCCTTTATCGTGGAGTATAGTTCGCCATGTCGTCTTGTCATTATTGAGCCCATGTGACATTCTGCCGGCCCTGGTGGCACCACTCTCAGATCACTGCTACCCAAAGTGAGGAGGTAATGAACGTTGCAACGCATAGGTGCATTGCACTGTCAACGCTAATAGTGCGGTAAGTGACACCGAACAACATTCAATTTAAAGGAGCAAAAGTCGGAGTCAATGAAGTAGGGTACATGAAGGACACGGCGATAGGTAAACTTATTCTTGATACTTTCGAAAATGAGACCTATCAACCGCGAGTTTTGAGGGTGAACCGATGGGTGACTTTGGCGGATTAGAACAAATGCTGCAGCAGGGCGATAGAAAGAAGTCTTTGTTCCATAATATTGGCTTAGTAAACGCTCTTGCCTGCATTCTTGCAATCAAAAGAGATTGAAGACAGCATGAAGATGACCGTGCTGCCGTTACCAACGAAATTCGCAACAGCTCGAGCAAATGTCAAATTCGCCCTAAATGCCAAGAAAGGTAGCACTTAGTGAACACTGCCCAGGGGTTAAATAGGCTGTGATTTTCTTGAGGGGACTCAACTAGATAAGAACCTAACCCAAGAGGTTCCTTGGCATTTCAGAGGTAGTGCATGTATCGAAAAAAATCGGGTAGAAGAAAGACTGCTAATTTTGCTTTCATAAATGACCTCCTTCACTGCGTGAGATCTAACAAAATCTCATTAACTTCAGAATTACGGGGTGGAGCAAAAGACTGGTAGTAGCATTTGAGCAGGACAGATCTTCGTCACAGCTTAAACTCATTAACGTATCTACTTCTCGAAGGTACGTCTTGCTGATTGTCTACTTTAGACTGCTATTGGTGATTTGCGCTTAACAATGAACCGCTAAATGAGCAAGCTTCGGAAACTTGCTGCACAGTCCTCCCCCGTACGCCTCACATATCATAGAGAAAACAACGTAGCATTTCTAACAATTTTTCATTGCTGCTTATTTGGTAGTCAGTTCTCGTATCCCCACTCACCCACTTCAGTCCTTCTACGGGTGGACACTCTGAATCACTCGCTTGGTCATCTTCGCCGCCAAATTTTAATCACTCTGGCAGTTTAGAACGCCATCGTCTAGAAGCGTCAATAAAGGGTACACTATTCAACAACTCAAACCCACAAACACATACACAGGCCCACTCACATATGCTCGCACAAGTATAGCTTTTCCGTTGTTTGTTCCCTCGGCATCTACTCAAAGGTTTCCAATTATTCGATAAGAAACCCTTGGTTCTTTCCACGACTTCGCAGCGTAACCTAATTCCACCGGGAGTGCAAGTTATTGGTGTATCAAGTGGCAACAGCGGCAATATTATTTTGCTACCCAAGCATATGTGTGGGCTGGAGCAGCAAAACTTAAGTGGCTGCTTGCGGCAGAGAGCAAATATTTACAAGCTAAGTTGCTGTAACTCCTCAGACTTTTGGGCAAACAACTGTGCTGAAATTTCAGAGGACACAAGCCTTGTGAGTCCAAGCTTTGTGGGTGTGTCTGATGCAAGTTCTCCGTTGCAGACCGTCGGCTATGTGATTGGTTCTACCTGGTAGCCTAGCCATTAGGAAAACTGTCACAAAGTCTGCATGACTGAACTACAAGAGTGACTTCACAACAAATCTGTTTGATATGACTGTTGGCACAGGCATTCTTCCGGATTTTCTTCCTTAGTTGGGGATAAAGCCAAATAAACTCGGAGCCTTGTCGCACTAGCTCGTGGTAAAAAGTGTGCAAAGTTGGATGAAGATAACCTCATCAGAATTGGTGGAATTCCAATATATATGTATGGAACAAACGGGCATTTTGATGTCACGTTCATGTATTCCTTGGACCCTTATTGAATTCGAACCTACTGATTGCACAGTAATATCCACTGAACCCTCAAATAACATCTGAACACAATCATAGTGGACGTGAAGACTGTAGGGGGTTATTAAAATACAATAGGACTCTGTCACCACAACCCATGGTTTTGACGCAGAACTTTGCTTTTACATGTGTGCACTTCTTTAGCTAGCTATCTTCATGAATTTCGTTTATCTTGGTCGCTATTCCCTGCCTAAAATATCCTCTCATTTGTCAAGGATTTCCAATCTGCTGGTCATTTCGTTGTAGGCGTTCGCCGGATGCCAGAGTTTTTAATGTGAAAAGATACACCTAACGCAGTATGCGAAAAAAATTTGCGGGATTCAAGTTAGTTTTTCGACTGGAAGAATGAGTTTATTCTTGTTGGATTTTTTTGTTCTACAAGTCGGACTGTCTCAGACGACCCAGTTGACCGCGATTAGTGAGGGACGGGACATTTGCTCGGTCAACTTCCACTTATGACCTAGTGTCGGTCTTAGCGTTTAAGATAATTAGCTGAATCGTCCAGGTTAGAGACCAAGAGTCTCTTAAATCGTATGAAATGTGACCAAATGATACTGAAGCAATTAAGTGGTGCGGCTAATAATTCGGATGAGAACTGTTTTCTCTCCCCCCTATATCCTAACGTAATTGTACCAAACGTAATCGAAGAAAGTTCAAAAGGTCAGTGTGGCGGAGAAAGGACCGCAAAAATCTGTCCACGTGCAGCGTAATCACATGAGTTTGAGTGACCTGTGTCAATTTTAGGCAATCTTTGTGAGTTGCAGGTCTAACCGGTTGTGTGAGAAAACTTCCTGTGATCGAAGGTTCTCACAATAGGGTGGATCGGTTAAATATATGGGCAGCTAGCCATAGAAAGAATTGTATGGCATAAAGTCACACGATAAATAAGAAGAGGCAAGAATGAGAATAGTACTACCTCGTGGTTAGCATCTGTAATGCCATCCGCAGCGGTGGGAGGATGCACTGCATCACGAGTCTAAACAGCAAATTCTGTTTAATAGTAGACTGGAGGCAATATGAAAACACGCCACTCGGGGCTGGTCTGGAGTACAAGAAAGTGGGACTGCCGATTGCACAACCACTACTTCCACTACAGCTGTGGTGCTGGAAAACAGAACTGAGACATTTTCAAGTGATTGAAGAAAGTCATGGAAGTCATGAGAAGAATGAAGGTAGCGAACAAAGCTTGTTTTCTGACATAGGTCCCCTTCGCTAAAACATCACGGATTTATGAGAGAGGAAATCACGTGCAAAGGCTATGTGAAAATCACGGGAAGGGGAGGTTCAAATGTCAATGTGTCATAGGGTGAAATTAGGAAAAAGTTTGTATGACTGGATTTTTAGCAGGCAGGCTCAACTTTATAGTTGCGGCTCATCTGGTGTAATTCCAACAACCTGGGCTTTCGTTAGTAGTCAGAATCGTGTCAGCCGTGACTGATCCGGTGTTAACCAGCGTATGAATTCCTGTAGATTCAGAAGAGAGTACCATAATTATACATACCAAAAACAACTTCCACAATCAAGAACTAATTTAGCGGCTCATGTGATGCTGCAACTTAACTGTGAGACAAATCATGATGTGCTTCAAACACAGTAAGATTCGATGATGTCATCAAGCCCTTAAATCCCCTATTCACTAAAAGGTCATTTGAGTCTTCCGGTTCTGCTGATTCATTGCTTGTCGGTTAGGTACAGTCAGACACAAAATGTTCATATTGTATTATCATCATCCTAGATGAATGTTTGGAGTATGGTGAACAATAACTTGCTTCAGTAAAATAGACAATCTAGACTAACGACAGCCTCTATACAGGCTATTGAACGTTAGAACAAATTTAACCGTTTACTATTGTTTGATGAGTGTTGGGAAGGACTACCGTTCCGAACAAAACATCCTGTTCTATTTCAGTTATCGGAAACAAAATACTCAAACTCAATTCGACAATTTTCCCTGTTGCTCACCCGTTTTTCGGATGATTATCCTTTTGAAGATTACAAGTCGACAGGAGGCGATTTGTATTCACTCTAGCGAAATTGTAGTAACTACGAGTGCCTCATTGTCCACAGTGAATATCGGTGTTCAGACTGTCAAACAGTGAAGCAAATTGATTGATTTCTGTTACCAACTTGAACTTCACACAGTCCATTATTACAAAAGTTTTTGTGAAACGTCATAGAGTTTCGCCAAAATATGATGGCAGAGCCATTCAAGTTATTTTTTACTGACGTGTTCAGTCTGATATCTCTAGGCAAGTCGTGTAAGGTCACTGCTTACAGCGATTTCGTCTCTCTTTTGGAAGTTCCCCTTAGCATGGCGCATTACTTCCATATGATTACAAAGATTTGCGGTTGTAGAACTTATGGGATTGACAGGTGACGTGTTGCCACAGGCTACATCGGGCGTCATCGTCGCATGAAGTGGTTTGGTAAACAAAGTGGTTTCATGACAGAAGAACTGATGGAGCCACGGCAGTAGCAGTGACCGGTTCAATGTTTACACAAGGGAAAACACGGTCGATTTTCCCGAATACACTGACCGATTCAAACAGGAAGTGACGGCCGCAGAAAGTAGGAATTTCACTTTTGTTTGAATAATGCGCCTTTGACTGCTCCAAACAAGGATTTCAACAGTATTTTTTCGAAGGCTGAATTATAAGTACTTGGTGAAGCCTTGTAGCTTGGTGATGAGTATAGTTACCAACCACTCAATCAATTCTAACGAGTCTTCTAAAAAATTTTTCTACCAAACCTTACACGGATATAAGTGTCTCAAACGGGCCAATGTGTAGTCATTCATTATCCTCGTCGAAACACGACCCTCAAAACAGTGTAACCCAAAAATTAAAGTTGTTAGATGCGAACTGCCAAACTTATTCCCGGTTCGTTGGTGAGTAAGCGCTACCTAAGCGTACGTATAAGTAGGGTACAAGTATAAGTCTGCTCGTTCCATTCAGCAGTTTCGGTAGGTTTTCAAACTATGCGTCCTGAAAGCAAGCTTCCATATACCTAACGGAAATGACGTAGCTGGATATAATAAACCAACATTAATGATTAGTACTTACTTCATACTTAACAATCCACACGATTCAGAATGCACCAGTCCCACCTTGTCATAGTGGTTTTATCCGTTTTTCCAACCAGAATTTTGCCTTCAAATCAAACAATGCTTAGTCGAACACATCTTGATGGCATGTGATCTGATACCGTGGTTATGTACTAACAGAAATCTTATTGTATTTACTCGGTCTACCGGTTATTTCAGCCACTTACCGGCAAGGAACCATCCGATTTGGATCCTAGACTAGTTACCTGCGAGATACCCGGTTTAACATGCGAGTTTTGAGACTTGATGTGCTTTGGGAATGTGAAGTGTTAATAAAGTCACTATGATCTAATAGATTACTGCTCCTTCTAAATCTTTATGCCAAGAAGTGCAAGCCAAACGCTGAATGATTTTCTATGAAGCAAACACAAACTGTACCGATGAGAAGTTTGTCAAGCAACAGAGACAAATCAAGCGGAAATTTTGTGAAATCGTCGTACAGTCAAGTCGTTTGACTCAGGTAAAGATTGTAAGTGTCAGTCACTTCGTCAGTTTGGACAAGAGCAGTTGCTGACGGATAGATAGACAGATACGGAACAAAATGTTGTGAAAAATGGTCGACCGCAGTGTTTCGACCACTCTCTCCTGATGTGATTTAAGAAGAAGTCATGATATCAGGACCGGGGTATCTAAAAGAGTTAAGAGAAGATTGCAAAGCACAGCATCAAAGTAGGTGGTACCGACTCAGATATAGTGAATCGGTACAAGCATTTAACTCATAAATCTACGTGACATGCGTACAGTACTGAAAAGTTGGCGTGTTAAGATGGACTAGGTTTTATTTACAGAATCTCGAGGTATGCCAGCAAACTGTGTAGTTTCGCAAGTTTCCATGCGCTGCATACTCTGAACCACAAGTTGGGGGAATGCGAGTTAAGAGGACCCGAGTTTATCAAGAGGATCTTAGTGAATTTGTAGGCACTTCCTTCCTTTTTTAAACAGTTGATTTCCTTGTTTATTTGCTTCCCAAAATGTGCTTGAAGTTGACTTGTCGAGCGATTCAGGATTTAAGCCCCTCCTGACCACTCTATTTCATATAATGGGCACTATAAACATACAAGTTCAACAGTATGTAGGTGTTGTGGTCACCACAAACAATTAGTCGTGTATGTCAGCCTTCTATGTAGCCCTTGGATCAAGATTGCGCTACAAACACATCACTGTCCCATTCCTTTTTTTTATGTATATGGAATTTTTCATCTGTTCTATGATGAGTTTTTTCTGTGACAGTGAGCATATTGACTGAAATGCTAAAACTTGCAACCGCTTCAGCTATGATGCAATCCATCAATAGCATGCAGTTGATGACAAGGGATGTAGTCTAAATTAGCCTATGGGTTGTTAAACCGATATGAACAGTTTTTAAACTCATTCTTAGCTTCACAGTTTCGTGCCATGCATTCTGGTTTCGACTGATGCAGTGTACTGGTGTAGTCACAGAGGCCTACTCGGATTAGTTGGTTGATTTTCATTTAAAGTATACTACTTTAATATTTGCTGGTAGTCTAGATACTTTCGAATGTTTGGCATAGACCTGGATGCACTGGGCGAAACTGAACGATGACGGAAAACCGGCAGGCGCGGTGCGATTGAGTCAAAACGGTTTGGAGTTATCAGGAATTTGTGCCCGACAAAGTCTGGGAGGGATAAAAAGCTACTAAACGGTCACACATTAAGTCACGGTCGGCTGAATAGCGTTGGTATTTCAAAAGATTCATGATTAGTAATCAGTGGTGAGCAGTGATAGCAACAACAGAACGGTCTAATCTGTATTCACCCACTGATTTAAGTACTCTGATTCATTACTTGATCATATAAACCAAACACAAAAACTGCTGTCCACTATGTGATTTTGAGAGCAATAACTGAGAACAAATTTGCCAAACAATGAACTCGCTAACACTGGACAGATGAGCTCAAAGCAACACGAGCCGTCTCGTTCAGCAAGCCCATCGGGAAGGAAGCACACAAGTCTTAAGAACGGCCATGGATCCTATTCAGAACCGCCCATATAAGTATTTTTTGACCTTTTTAAACTGGCGTGAAAAGTTTGCAGAAGACCCACATCAATAAAAAATTCTTATCCACGTTTTTGTTCTACACTTAACCCTGTGACTCCGAGTGCTATTACAACCAGTGATCCAAATCAATGTTGCCCGTGATTCATAGTTTTCGTCTGATGAAAGAATTGGCTGATTTCAGATGGAACGAAACGATGTTGGTACGCCTTGTGCACATGTTTCATCGTAAGATCTTTTACACAAATTGCCATAAAAATTCAAAAGTGGTACTAATCCAGCTTCATTAGGACTGACCCAAACTTGTACTGTCCAATAGCCTGGAGTTGTGAGCTTCGTTGTAAGAGGGGCACGTGGAGCAAAACGCAAAAATAATGTACCGGTTGTGCATTGTTTTACAGCCCCTTACATTTGACTGAGCTTGCATTGAACTACGGAAAGGAGAGCCAGCCAGGTTGTTGACAGTGCAAGATGAGAGACATGCTACAGTTTACGTCTGGGAAGGATAGAATGTCAGAAGTCAGATCTTTTAAATAGGATTTGCTTGCCCCCTGTATCACCCTACAGTCAACTCATTCCCACAACCACATCCAACTTGTTTTTTATGTTAGTGAGATACCGCCACTCTCTTAGTAGCACTGAAGATCACGCATCTGGTTTATTACACACGTTTGTCAGTATCTGTGACAATACCTAGCGCCTACACACAGCTTAGGTGACGTCGTAGTTTGTCCTGATACAGGAGACAACATATGGACCCGTAATCACACGTGCATAAGCACAATTCGATCTGAAAAGCGATTAGACGTCCTCATAAGCGATCAGTGTGAGGCCGCCGCTTATGAAGGTAGGACGCTAGTATTACTCATATCCTAACTGAACCACTGTTTCGTGTTTCAGCTAGTATTATCAAAAGACTACGATCTGTTCATGAACATCTGTTGGTTCTTGAGTTCACTGGTTGTCTGATTGTGTGGACCGATTTTTTTAATAGGAAGGGCAGCAATCTTCGGACTGATGGTGGAGTCAAACGCGTTAATGCAACAGGCCTCCGGCCAACAGTAACTGAGCCTAATCCGAATTGATTTGATTTTATACTTGATTTTATTCTATAAGTACCACAAAATGCGTGACACTATTCATGAGTGACGACGCTCAAGGCCTTTTCCTAAATGTGATCTAAACCCAGACGTGGGAGAAAATTCTCCCCTCTAAGGGGATAGTTCCTGAATAGGAGCAACTTGGTTTGAACCATCAACACAGAGAGGATAATAAAAGTAATGATGTGCTAATGCATGTTTGTTCTCAAGAGCACTGTAGAAATCACTACAGCAAAATCTACACCTAAACGTCAGTTATGATAGAAACAAACCAATGATTAGATTCAACAGGCAGGTTTGACGAGTTGGCCCAGTAGTGACTGGGCTCCCAGATTTTAGTCTTCTAGTGAATCAGGTGAGGACAGCAAGGTAACAGAATTAAGTGTATTAGGTTATTTTGCGTGGTCAAATTCAGCTGATTATACAGGCTTTGAAACCAATTTACAAAAAGGAATACTAATACCGCATTCCCTCCATCCACTACCCCTCTCCTGTAACACGACTGTGAGGCTGTGTGGGACACTCATAGGAAACAGACCGTTCTTCCCTCTACCTCTGTGATACTGCCAAATTCACCCTAGTGAAATTTCAAAGCAGAGAGCATTGTAAAGACAAGACTTATCTCATCATTTGGCTGCAGCAGCGGAGTTCACGTCTGAAGATCGTACTTAGCAGGCTCACATTTTAGTAAAGGGAACCAAGATAATTCAATATAGTTGAGAAGTAAACGCAGGTTGACACTAAACTTAAAACTCGACCAAGTGCATTCGGCAATTTTCAGTTTTTCATTAACCGGGCACTCACAACCCAACCCAGTTGTCGCCAGCTGCAGAGAGCTAATAAAATTTTGCAGAACCTTATATTCACTTGTACGTGATGTTCTGCTTCACTACAAGTAAATTACAAACTATGCACCCATTTTTTTCTATATTCGCTTACAACAAAGCCGTCTGGCGGAGATTGAAGTCATGGAGTTAAAACCTGTGAACTCGCAGGAATCGTGCGAAATTTCGGCCGGTTTCGATGGAACGTGTCCTTCGGAGTAATCGCTATTCAGCCCCATGTTACTTATAGTTGACCCTGCTATAAGAAAGTCTTTAACCCGAACGGCAAATTACTTCGGTAGTTTCCCTTCGATAAATACTTTTTAGGTTTTTATTATTTTTGTAGGTAAGTTGTGTAACCAAGGGCGTAAATTAGTTGGATTACATTGCAGCCTGTTCAAACTAGTCACTGACTGAGGTGATTTCCTCAAAAAGAGGATGTAAAGGGTGAAAGGATTGTTTGGCATCTCCATGAGGTTAGCCTCAGTGAAAGTTTCCACTATATGGGGGTTAATGAGAAATGTACTTAGGGTCCTACAGGGCGGCTGCCTCTCTCCGGGGCCTCAGTCCGGAACACTGCTGTGTACATATTTTGTCAACAGTTACTTATTCGATTTTTCAATAAAAGGTACTTTCCAGAAGCAACCCTTAGGTGGTAAGCGGGAACTCTCATATTTCTCCACAAATGATCACTCTTGATAAATGCCCCCAAGATTAAGGTATTTGGTACAATAGCTTGGTGTTGTTACATAAACTTTTACCTCTCAGATTTGACAACGCCATTTCATCACACCTGTAAGAGCACCAGCTTCGTCTGGTGCAGCCGCGGCTAAATGCAGTTGAAGCAATCTTTGTGGAGTACCGACTCACCAATAAAGGGACTCTAAATGACATTGTTTATGATGAACTGAACCAACAACTTGGAGCCAGACACTGTGATTAGTCAAGTGATGCATGACCTGGATGCTACTCAGATTTCACGACCACACTGAATAGGTGGCGAACTTAAATAAGAGAGTTTCAGAAATACTTGGCAACCGAAATAAAGGTGACTAACTGGATTGTATTGGATAACACAAAACGAAAGTCATCATTTTTGGTGACGGCACTCCGGAATAGCAAGATTTTGATCCGCCGGTGAGTTGTTCTGTTTCATCGAATGATGTTTTTAAGTTGCTGTCATCAAAGAATTTAGCACAGACCCAGCTAACTAGCATTTGTTCTGGTTCATAACTTGGTCGTCAAAGGCAAACTGTATTCAACTTGTACGAATAGGCCAGAAATGTGTACATTACACGTGGTTTTATTGTCGTGAACATTGTTCCACCCCAACTATTTTCTTTTACAAATAACGGACAGGAAGTAGAGTGAGACTTTCTCTGCTGTGTAGGTATTCCAAAGCGTATCTTTTTAATCATACTAGGACTTGTCGTTTCACCAGTTACAGATATACCCTAGTATGTTCTGGTCTAGTGGCTATAGTCAACCGGGAAGCACAGCAGTGAGCATCTAAATTGTTGAACCAAGACAAGAGATTGTGCAACTACTGCAAACGAAGGAACTGTTTGGAGGAAGGTTCAATTGCAATGTCATACCATGCTAGTAGAAAAGACAGCACAGACACATTTCGCTTCCCTCAAAATAAATATTGCGTTTTGATACCTTTTTAGTTTGTAATGGATGAAAATGGCGGCAATTGCGCGACTGCATACCAACAGGTCTAAAATCTTCTGTCTGTATGGCGGAAACTATGGGCCCCGTATACATATAGTACTATTATTAGACGCTAACAACGTCTCGTTCAACTACCCTATTTCATTCTCTGGGTTTAGGTCTTCGTGTCGAAAAGTTTACCATTGTTACACCTCTGTGATTTGGCTGCTATAACGTATCATACCTATCGCACTAGCCTGAGAAGAACTACACACAACTTCAGACCACGTAGGAGTTTTCGTTTAGCTCCGGAACAAATGAACTATGAACACACATAGGCTGGTAGCTGATTTCAGCACAAGCCCGACAAGGTCACCGGACTCGATCTCAGTAACACAGTCTGTAACACCTCAAAATACAGACAGGCTCGCTCAGTATATGGCAAAAAGCAGTGAGTGCATGGGCCCCTGAACAAACAGTTGGCATCGCCTAGCGAAGCAGTCTGAAGTTCCAGAAAATCATCGAAACTCTAAAAGTGATAACATCGCGTTCATTTCAGTTCTTCCAGCTTGTCCGTTTTTAATGTGCGACCCTGTGATTCCCTAAAAATATGACCTCACTTCATATGAAATAACGAGTGTTCTCTCAATCAATTGTTTAAATTTTTATTTGACTTTGCAGGGGTGTAATCTACTTATGGCTCAAATGCAAACAAATGCACTTATTGCAGGCAAAAAAAGAGTAACATGTGTCTCTGATACATCAATCCAAGCTCGGACATTATCCACTTCAAGCAGTTTGAAAACACTTGAGCAGGCTGACCTGAAAGAAGTGACTCCCAAAGCACAGTCCACTACTCCACCATCATGTGAGGTAGGTTCCTCTTTTGTGTCAGGTTTTTAGTAATCCACAAATTTTATCAGCTAGAAAGTTTCATAAATAAAATCCATTCGGCAAAAAGTATATATCTATTTCAACTTAATTCCAAAATCCGAAGTAAGGTGTTCGTACAATGTCATAGACTTCGTTTTTGGAATTTAAAATGCTCCATGCACAATCTAGGGCATTAAGGGCAGCGTCGTAAATCTATTATACCTTGGTCGACTGGCTTAACTTCAAGGAAGTAGCGCCACCCATTTCGCATTCAGAAAGTAAACTATTGTCTCATGCTAGCGAGCCGAATAATCCTGGAACATCAGGTCGTTTCTACTGTCTTATGGAGGTTGTACTCAAGCTCGAATATCGTGCACTGAATCGTATTGTATTGTACCGTATATTGTTATATTTGTGGTGATCTATTTACTGTGCCTACTTTTTACTGCCTTAATGATCATGAAGAATACTTCCAGAATTGCTTCTACTGCTACGTTGTTTCGTCGCCTACCATTTTAGGGAACGAACAGCATCCGATAAGCTGAGGATATGTGCTGAAATCTGAGTCTCCAGGATACTTCTCTGTCCTAGACACCACAACTACTAGGATCAGAACAGTTAATCGTAAGCGCTCTTAAAATCCAATCCAAATCGTGGCGAGCACATGAACGAGAGAATGGAAATACAACGATTTGGAGTGTTTTTAAGGCATACAGAGCATTCTTTTTTCAAAGTGAACTGGAAAGGATCATCAGTTTTGTGCTTTGCCGCAAATCCACGTTTCCTGCAAACTGGGTAAGCTCACGCTTTAAAACAGTATTACTGTGGTAAAACCGGATCACAATACCCTTGTTGAAAGGCAATCCTACGACCAAAGTACACCATTACTTTCTGAATCGGAAGCGATGTATTTGTATAGTGTGATCAAAAATACGACAGTCCCTTTATTCGCTTAGTGTAGAGAACCGATAAAGTCAAGTGGATTTGTTCATGGCTGTTAGTTTATTACACTGCAGGCAATGGGGCTATCTGCCGTAGTAATGTAGATCATTGAATGGGCAGAAATTTAAGACTCAAAGGAGGACAGGTACCGTCAGTAATTCACTACAAGGTCTATTTATTATTCCCCGGAATTTTATTCTTTCGTATGAGTTGTTTTGGTTTTTTCGTGAGGACGATCTAACTAGCACATCTCGATTCCGTTTCCGCCTGACCATTGGAAGTGTCCTGATTTACACCAAATTAGCGGATTCCTTACCCTTTCCTACAGACCGGTTTATAGAGGGTCTAAAAATGCTGACTTAAGACTGCGCCTAAAATCCGACCTTTTCTGCTACTTTTTATTATAGCTGCACGTCAAATAGTATTCTATTTCTATCTCACGTAAAAACATCAAGGTAACAATCTGCGAAGAACAACACGTTTATCTGCAAGGGTGATTTTTGGAAAGGCTGGACACTATACAATCTGTGAAGTAGTATGTGCTGTTTTCCTGAATGAATTTTCTGAGTAAAACCGATGTTCAGAGTTCTCTGACTGAAATTTACAGTGTGCGGCTGGTCAAAACTTTTCGCAAAGATTACTGGATAGAAGAATGGTTGCGTTTGATTCATCATCATTTGATCGACCTCATGTGCAGTAAACTTGCAAATCTCTCTGTGCCAATTTCCGCGGCCGATTTTTCTAGATAATTTGAAACGATTGTTGAGAGCTGGGAAATTCACTGCCACTTTCGTTCATTTAGATAACTACTCAGCAGCTAAATCTTTGTTACTCAGTTGTTTTGTTTTTTTGGCAGTGCCTGGTAGAAACTTTTCGGAACCAGTGTAATAGAGTGTTTGGAAACTTTCATGTGTAGGTGATTGGCACGAACACCGAGGGACGGATGTGATGTCCCCTGCATGTGCATCTAAGTTGCTGCGAAAGACTACCAGCTGACAATTTAGCAGTACGATCAGGACCAAGTGGTGCCCATGTTCACGTCAGATTTCGACTTTAGGTTTGTGTAAACGGAAGCCAGCTTCTTTGGTATATGCCAAAGCAAATCATGGTACACTTATAGGAAATAGTAACCACAGTGATCATATTCATGGACTGTCTCTTGCAGACAGAAAAATTTATATTTAAATATGACGTGGGTGAACGAAGCTGTCTGCCCACTGAACACCATCTTCCCAAATAAAGAATACACATGTTCTTTGCACGCCAGTGTGGGCCAAAAAGATTCATTTCTTTTGATTCCCGGTGGTTGATACTGTTGAAAAATTTGCCCAACAGATTGGCCCTAAAACAGTATATTTTCAGGAAAGAACATCTTTTATCAATCCCTTCAGGTGTACCTGGGTTTGGACCCCTCAGTCTGTGTAGTAAAACCAGGGTGGAAAGTCTGTTCATTGGTATAGCTGAATACACTATACTGACGGAATATGCTACTCACAGGTTTGCTGAAAAATTTTCAGAAGCTCAGGAGTGATTTCTCGGTAGTCATCAGTTATGCAAAGTCCCCGAATTTCCGCCAATCTGAAGTTCCACTCTGACACCAAATTGTACGTAGTTGATGATACCTCGATTTATCGTACCAACTGAATAATGAGGTGGTATTTGTGCAGCACATTTAGTTGAGAAATGCTATAAACCAGAGATTCAACCGAGATTCACTTGAGTCCCCGCGGTTAAGAACAACGTAGTTTGCAAATGGCTGGATGCGCTTTGGAGCACAGAAAGTTCTGTGTGATATTTATTCGTGCTTCTAGAGATCCAAATCGAATGAACCTCCCACGCTGCAACAGAGAGAGAGGTTGGGGTGAAATAAGTACCATATGCAGTACAGGCCTGTGGCAAATGAGGCCATCTTTTTTATAACCAATTCTCTAAAGAAGCGCCAAAACAATTCAAAATAGACGCATTTGGCGCAGTTCCATCAAGGCATAGAAATTTCTATGAGGGTTTGTCAGACAGCTGGGGACGATGGAAGCCTATACTTTATCTTCCTGTTGGATTTTCCGAACTGAGGATTTAAAATGCCATCTTTATACCTGATTGTTTCGGTTAGGTGGCCCGTAAAAGCCGTAGATTCTAGGTATTTTGGACATGCCGAACATCAGGATACAAATTTTGCGGCTAAATGGTTTGAATGCGGTAACTATATGAAGGTTATATCCTTCTGGATGGTCCCATCTTTTAACGAAAGCTCCAGGAGATAAATCAAATTTCTTTTGTTTTTCGAGCCGGCTGTCCGCAGAGGGGCACGGCTAGACTACAAATTATTGATTCTTGCTCTTACAGAAGGTTCTCTGTGTAACTCTCTTTGCAAAGACAAATGAAAAACAAGTGATACTTGCAAACCAGTGAATAAATTCTCGTCATTTTTATGTGAGAAATTACTAGTTGATGGAAAACCATTCTGGCTGCGTTTAGGTCACCAGTAACGTCAGTTTTACATAGTGCCTAACCGGTGTTTGTGCAGATTTTTTACCCGAATTGGTATCAGATATCTTTTGGCCAATTTTTAGATGTCGTTGCATTTGCTAAATTGGATCCTGGAACCGGAGAACAGCAATGAAGTGCTGGTGGCTAAATCAACAGACGAACCCAGCCAGGAGTATACCGAAGCCCTGGTAAATGGTGAAAGTCAGAAGAATGAATTGAAAATGATCTACATTACGTACAACGTAAGCTGTTTTGCACTCGGGTGACTCTTCTTTGAACTAACAAGTAGGTGCAGAAAAAAGCATCTTTACAAGGCGAACTGAAGGTGGGTCATTTGATTCCACAGTACTTGTTTAAACAGTTCCCGGTTCTATCGTGATTATCCTGGTCAGTTCACACCATAACAGGGAAGCACTGGATTAGACTTCTGCTGGTATTAGCGATCATCAGCATTGCACATTCTTGGCTACGAAGTGCGAACATGACCACGTTTGGAGATTTGTGTTGCAAGTCGAAAGCCTGAAACCAAATTTTCGGAAGTTCGTGGCTACTTATAGGTGACCAAAGGTAGTTCTCTACATTAAGTATCATAAATCTCTTCTGAAACCATGTGTATGGTAGAAGTCAGATGTAAGATCCGTCACTCAGTTTCACCAAAACTTCTGCAGTCAAAATGCGGAGTAGAAAGCCAAAAATGCTTAGTGTATGAAAATATGGTTCCTGGGTTTGAAATTGCGTAAAGGTTTCTAGTGGTCAAGTCCTCTATTAAGGCCCTCTAATAATATCCGCACTAAAACAAGGCCTGTGTTCGATCCACTTCAATTTTCAGCGTCGTTTGTAGCTCTGGCACTTATAATCAAAGCTGCAAGTAAAAACGAACCCGACTCGCAAAGGAATAAAATAAACCGATGTAAAATCGAACAGTTAGCTTGAAAATAACCTGAAAAGAAAATTCCGAGGGAATTCACACGGTACCTACTTATTCCGAAAATCAGTCGGTCCAAACGTTTTCGTGGCCTAACGAAAGTACAAAGAGGTGTTGCCAATTCAACCAAAAGTTGAAGTCTTGAAATTTCGCAACGAAATAGGGAGATCCATCCAATCTGGTGAGCACTATCAATGACACATTAATTCTGTTGATATGGTGACTAAAGATACCGTGAAACGATCTCCACAATCTTCGGTGCCGATTACCAAAATTCCAGAGGTCTTGATTTACTTAAACTCAGAATATCACCAAAATATATGAGGTTAAATTTATCCTCGATACTCAAATTTGGTCAGGCTCAAAGTGTTTCAATTTCAGACAAATTTTGTGCAGACCAACTTCTTCTGAGACACCTAGAGTCCGAATTAATGAAAGATTCTGAGTGTCAATCCAGTGTTTGGTGATTTTTTATGACCGCGCGGCTCGATTTGTATCCGGGTCTTTTGGGTATTCCCAGCGGTCCTTTCGATGTTCTGTCCTAAAAATGCTGAACGCTCATTCAGTTTGGTGTGGCACGCACAAAAGCCTTGTACTGACCTAGTAGCGACTGGCACGAGGGGAATCAGTATAAACCTCATCAATGAACGGCTATCTGGTCGTGGCTCATCGTCATCATCATCAACAACAACAGAAAAAGGCGTGGCATGGCAATGACCTCAGTCTCGGCTGCAACCTATCTGGGATAAGATAACCACTGGGAATACTGACTTTTCTAGCATGATATCCATTTAGCCTATGCCACCTTTGTTAATTTCGTCTTTCATGTTTCCGGCCACGGTGAGCGGAAACGTGTATCTTCTAACTTTGTGCTACTTATTCACCCACTCACTTAACATTACGTTGGACGCAATTCCAAAACTCTCCGATATAAACCGTAATAAAGTTGGCGTTCTGCCACAAACTTAAAAAAGCATCCTGTGACGAAGAGTGGAGCGCCAACTAGGCAACACCAAAAACTTTAAAGGATTTCCTTTTTTCAGCAGCACCCACCGTGGTGGGAACCTCATTTTCACAGTTAAAAGTGTTGAAGAGACAGAAAACTCTCTGGGTGTAGCTTGTACTCTCCCCTCCAAGTTGCACGAATATCAAGGAATGTGCAGGTAAACCCTCTAAAATTCACTTAGATTGTTCTTTCCTAAACAGCAAAAATTTGAATGGAACTTTATCGGATGCAGGGCAGCTATATTCACTCCTCGAAGTAAATATCATACACACCATTTGCCCTAATCGCCGCCTCCTGCTTAAATCACTGCAGCAGATATGCATCCCTTACAAAACCACATGTTGCTTTTAGGCTTCCGTGTCCTTGAAGCAGCTCAGGTCTAAGCGCTGGAAACCATCTCGTGACAATTTGGTCAATTCCAACACAAAAGTTTTTAAAACCTTATCACTTCGGACGACTTGGGACCACTGGCTTATTAGGAGGAACTGTGTTGGTCATAACATACGTGTACTAACAGTCCTTTCAAATCAAAGGGGCGTCATTTTACGTGGGTCACACCACTGTGCTGGATGAAGACACTGATCTGGAAATTCAAGCGTTTCAAGATCCCATATCCGCAGTATAGCAGGTTTCTTTTGTTCAGCACATCTGTTCATGTTAACTGTGTCTTGGTTAACACTCAGAAATATAACAATTCAGTTCTTACTCCAAAATAATCTGGAGCCTTTCTACGGCCAGCTTCTCCACTTCTCCATTTTTAAAGTTATCTCGCTAACATTGATGAAACTGACCTCGCAGCCAGGCCTAACTTGGATGTCACAATGGTAACCATCGGAGTTCAGTTAAACAAAGCTAAATGAAGTGAATTATAAGGCGGGTATAAGTGAATGGAGCAGTGGCAGTGAAGTTAAATAAGTGAAGAATAGTTGAAGCAAAGTATCAGCTAGTGGACTGTTCGTCAGTGGTGGCGACTGGTTTGCAAGCTTTTCGCTCACTAGGTGGCCTTGTCAAGTAGGCTGTTAGGTGGGTGATTCCTGCTCGCGACTGCGACTATGTAGTTCGCTTAATAACATCTTATCTCTCTAACGCGACTTTCTAGGTTCAAATCCACTTCGCTCTCCGCCGGAAACATTGAGGAAGACCACTTCAATGGAACAATTTCAACGGAAGGCCTGCGAGAACCACTGACTGGAACGGACATGGAAAATTCCCAAATGCCAGCTCACAGTTAGGAGGTAGACTCAATTGTCCATGGTTTCCGTGCATGAAAATCAACAAGGACATCAGTTTAATTGAAAAAATGAATAGATAAATAGGGAGAGAACGGGTATATTGAGGCATAGCCCTCCACCACAAAGACAAAAGACATCTTGAAATTCACCTGTTCTGGTAATCAGTATGCTCAAAAGAACTTGAAGACCTTTTACATGGAAGCACAACAACAAAAACAGTGGGGATCAAAGTAGGTAGAGGAACCAAAGTGGCATAAACAAGAAGCTTTGTGCAAACCAATCAGAGCCTCACACCGATTACCAGGAAGCATCCGGTATGTCCGATGGACCATTGAAAATATACAATTAATGGAGCAGCGCAGTGCACTTTACTGGAATAAAGGATCTCCATAGCGCAACGCAAACATATATCTCGAATAATAAATAAACCGGGATAACCAGTACAAGCTTAAATTTTCCATAACACAGCGTGCCAATGTTGTTAAAAAAACAGTCAAAACAAAGGATGGGAAAAGAACGGAAAAGAACTGCGTTAAGTGAACTAAGCAGACACAAGAAGACAGAGCACAAGTAAGCACAGCCATATCGGACCAATAGACAGCAGAATGGCTGGACCAACTAAATGTTAAGCCACACTAGCTTTATGATGTACTTCCAACTGAAGTAAAACACTCAAATGAGAGGAGGAAACATCCACGAACCAACAAGGTCTACTGGAATGGTGCCGGAAAGTTTTCAAACCCGGAGAACAAGCCACAAGCTAATAAATCCAACTCACTTGCCAGTAATGTGGTTTTTCTGAATAGGACCTACTCCTGAGACCTAGTCAGAGTGGCTTTTTCTGAGGTGAGGTACCTATTCAGGGAGGATAGACAAATTTCTAGTTTTATGTAACAACTGGATGACGCTTACGCAAAACATCTTGTTTTATGAAACATCTATTGTTTCTTTATTTTTCATACTATTTCTTCCTTAGCTGATTCCATTAGAAAGACATTTCTTAAACAATGGAGCTAAATGATCTACCCTATCTCAAAATAAGGTCAATTGATGCAGGCACTATGTGAGCCTTCCTGTGATCCTAAAATCCGTCTGTTTTAACTTACCATGCGGAGTTTAGTCATTCTCAGGTTTATCATCACGTAAAGAGCCTCAGTTACAATAATGCAGCAAACCTAAACTAATTAGTAGACGAGCATTGTAAAGTACCGAGTTGTAGCTGCCCCCCCCCGTCAACCTACCTTTAGAAGAATGTAATCTATAAGGAATAGGATCACCTTCCTCCATATTCATATACGCTGGTGAAAAGCAGTTGGCTTTCTCAAATGGATAAAGCTAACCGGGATTATTGATATTTTAGGATTTTTTCACGCACTGACCGTCTGTTTTAGTTTATTGTACAGACTGAGTCTAGTTGATAAGTGGTCTGAAATTGTACGCCGAAGCATGCTCAACTAGGGTTTGCTTGCAATAAACTTTTATGGGACAGGTCATATCTATGTGGTGCCGCGAGGCTTGGAGAGTCGCCCGTGAGGAAAATGATTCATTATGCGTTCGGCAGTATGATTCTGGAGTGCGCCGGCTGGGTGGCATATGGTCAGCAAATGTACCCTCAGGAAGTACGTGAAAAATCCTGAGATCTTATTTTTTCGACGGTGCTGTAAAATCCGTACTGATAATCGTCAACAGTCCCATCTTAATAAAGCAGTATCTCACGACGTCTTATTGACCGAGATAAATGTGTTTCATTTTAACTATGAGGAACAGGAACTTCTTATTCTTTGTAATTTGATGGTCTAAGTATCTGGGATACTGGATTACCAAATACACAAACCAGCTTTCACAACATTTTGAAATCTGAGACCAGAAAAACTAGGCCAATCACCGTTGAGCTCACGTCCCTTGGTGCATCTCATCGTGAAGCGGAGTGTCATCAGTAACCAGGTGCGACTGTGCGCTGGTTCCTTTTGTAGGAGTAATTTTTCTTGTTTAGAAAAGGTAACCAAAGGAAGAGATGGATCGTCTCCTGGTGAATTTGTCGCATTTAAAAAAATGCTTGAGTGAAAACTGGCTAGACCTTCCCAACTGGTTGTGAACTTTCCATGTGAACTTAAGGATTTCTATGTCTCACTTCGTTGCATCCCGACGAGGAAACGCGCAATTAATAATCAGCAACTGGGATGGCGAATTGTGCATGAAAAATCTGAATGCTGTCGAGTGTTCAGTTGCACATAATGCTCCATAATCTGGTCGAATTTGTTTTATGCTTGGCGCCCAAATAACGATGAGGTAAACAACTAACAGGAATCTTTGAAAAAGGAAATCTGTCTTGGGAAGCTTGGCAAAAATACTGCCGTTAAAAGAGAGTTTCTCCAGTTGCTTATGAACAACTGCAACACTGCAAAACTTGCGCTTGCTTCTGTCTGATTTGAATATCGCTCAAAGTGCTTACAAATTCGCCTATTGCGAGGTGATAATTCTGGTATGTCTAGCGTGCATCGATAGAATAGCGGTCACCTGCTTACCTCGCATGCTTGAGATTCGGAGTTCACGTCCCACCGAGGATATGCCTGAGTAGTAGGACTGAAAGGAGTAGAAACACCAGTTCATTACTTCTCATTTTGGTGTGAAGTCACTAGAATAATCATACTAGGACAGAGAGGCTTGTTTGGAGGAGAGTGACGTGGGTACATGTACACAGTTTCCGCAACACCAAACCCATTCGCTTGAAACTTTTTCAAAAAGATCGTAGATGGTACAAAACTCTCATGCACTTACTTTGTAGCTGTTGCTGGAACACATCAAAACGCTTGCAACTCTACCCGGTATAGAGGCAGAACAAATAAGAAGAAATCCAGTTGTCACAACAGCCCCACCCAGTCAAGTAAGTGAAACAAAACCGCTGAAAACCAAACCCCATTTTAGTCTGGTGTAGCTGCCTTATTCGGATGGCAGTGAAACCGCTCGTAATAGGTTATGTGGAAAACTAAGTAATGTATAGTGCTGCCCTATTAGACGCGACAGGAGAAGAAGTTTTATGTTACAAAGTGTTATCGGCAATTGGAAACCTGTAACACTACAAATCCATTATCACTGATCTTCGAGTTCTTTTTTATTTTCAATATATAGGTTCTGAACACCATTCCAGCTAGCTGGCAGTTGGTCATGCAGCTGAACACATGTCTTCGGAAACAAATCTCCTTGTGTATGAGGCACTCTAGGGTAAGTCCTTTTAGACACCACAAACGTAACCGTATAACAAAAGAATACCAGTGCAATGTCCGTTTTTCAGTACTCTTTGCCTGTTGGAGATCATTGATAGATTTGCAAGACTGGTGAACAGTAGCCCCTAGCTGAAAGACCTTCATGCCGCTAATGGGCTGTTAAGCAAGCCAGTTTGCAGTACTTTGCCCTAACTTGCTTTGCTTCAAGTAGGAACTTTCCTATAAGCTATGGGAAAAAGCTTGCCAATCACTGAAAAAAACTTTGCAGAGTGGAGAATTAATTTTCAAGTTTCTATATTGCCAGTACAGTAGTAAGCCGGCGGAAACGGGTCTAAAATATTGCTCACGATGTAGACGTAGGTTCAGAAACGTCAGCCAGTCTCTTACTTGATAAAACAACTTTAACGTGACGAAAAACAGATAACGGGCTGCCGATCAAACATCACTTTTTTCGTGCAAGTTTGATTTTGAAAACATACAAAGATTCAGGTGGAGTTATTATGAGCAAATCGTAATAATTCCACAGAGTGACGGAGATCCTTAGTGATACCTGGAAGTTCAAATTGCTAGTCAAGGTCAAAGACAAAGCTGGGAGAATAGAACGGCAAGACTAAAGGCCATAAGTGATCGGGAATTCATTTCAAAAACAGTTCGAAAGATCCAAAGTGTGCAGTCTATCTAAGGCCCACAAGCACGGGCATCCGATGGGACCGATTTTGGTTCTGAAGATTTTCTTACCACTTGATCGCTCACTAGATAGCTGAGCTCTTGGGACCGATTCAACCCAAAATGGCACAGTACAGCCTGACATCTTGCAGCTTATCGACGGAACCAAACAGTTTAAGGTTTCGGACAGAAATGTGTTCTCTAAAAATATGTGCATATTGTTCATAAATGTATTATTGATTAAGAGAGTTACTTACCTGTGTGACTATATTCACAAAAGCGCTCAATCATCTTCATTCCCCACAACGACGCCAAAAAAACTATTACTATGTAGTAAGGTAAACTTTCAATTCACCTTCGACGGATAACTGTACCGGCAAACCGATGGTTTGGTCCACAACTTGAACCCTTGCTGGTTGATGGCCAAGCTAAAGCACGACGTTCGAGCATGTTTTGTCTACTGCCGTTATGTAGGTGGCTTTTTATCGCTCCATCGCTTTACCTTGACACCAGTCACAGCACCAAATATCCAGATATCCGATTTACATATGAAGTGGAACAGAATAACTCTGTCCTATTCTTGGAATTTTTACTCACGTGACCCAGTGTCGGTTTGCTGTATCGCATCACACCGCCAATCTACCTTGGTCTGCCACCAGTTTCCAGTGCTGTTCCACCATTGAGAAAGTGGGACTTAAAAAATTCCCTAACTCTGAGAGCACACAAAATCTGTTTAAGTGAACCCCTACAAACCCCTGCAAATGGCAGCGAATTAGATCGGGAGCGCGCTACGTGCAGTTGGCTACCCATGGAAATTTCTAGCCAACGTGCACCTCATTCTGTCGAACGTTGCGACCGCTGGTACAGACAATTTCAATGAGGCTAGTCAGTTTTGGTTCAGTAGCCGAAAACAGTTTGACCGCAAGTATGTCCGTATCGAGTTCAGTGATTGGGGTTTGTGGACACGTTATTCTAACCGTGAGACAACTCATCAAGCGAGAACGAGAGCTTCTGTAGTTTTGGTTAACGAATGGCAGAGCGGGAAAACCTGCCAGCTCAGTCCTAGGGCATTTGGTTGCTTTTAATCGCATTGCCTTTTGTGTCATTTACCAAGCATCCTTCTATTGACACAAAATCTCCAAAAACATCAAAATTCAGGTAAAGCAGAAGTACTTGCCATTCACCTCTGCATTCCCGACTTGTGTTGGCAAAAGCAGATTATTTGCAGCTTACTATTGCGCTGGCCCTGTAGGCCTTCCAGGACCACTTGAGTCACGGAGGGTTTGGTCATCGAACAGCAGGCCGTTCAGTATGTTTTTACAGTCATCCGGTGAGCAGTTTCATTGTCAAAAACTGGTTAACGTCCCTGAACCTATCTCTGCATCTTATACAATCATACATTAAGCAATGATTTCACACAACTTTGCTTTGGTTTAATGCTTTTTAAGTATTGTTGATGTTAGAATTCGAAAGAGGATAGCGCGAAGTGTGCTTCACCACACAAATCCAGTCTCTTAAATGAACCATAATATCGTTCTTCACAAAGTAATCCTGCATAGCTCAAGAACAGAGTGTACCATTAAATGTATCTAAGTCGAACTTTTATTCTCACTGCAGTTAATTGCCATAAATCACATAGGTTTTCATGATAAAGGGGTGATTCACAGGATTTTGTGTTCTGTTCTGTCACCAACCATCTCTTGAAATGCTGTTTTTATTCTCGGAGAAACCTTTTGCAATAAGATTTCAAAGCAATGTTAACAAATCATCTAAGTTTTTCAATGAGGGGCTTTGTTCTGGTTATTCGTCACTGAGTTGTTCCTAGCTGTGACAGGCAAAAAGCATCCAGGGGTTGCACAGATGAGAGTCGGATAAAACTCAAAAACGCATAAAAACTAGTAGGAATTATTATTTTAATTGGACTTCTATGGTTTATTAGTGTTCACCAGTAGGTCGTTACACCGATGAATATAAATCTGTGAGCCACGAAGATCACCTTCGGTCGGTTGCCTGTATTGTTCCCTTGTTTTCACCCAATAAATCAATGGAACAAAGTCATCATACATACAAATGAGACCACTAAACATAAAGCTCTTCCTTTGATTACTGGATGGGAAAAGCACAGTAGGGAACAGACTGGTTCGGGCAAATTGAGTTGTTCTCAAATTATTGTTTCTAATTCTTGGGAATGCTGGCTAAGGATTTTTTTACTGCGGTTAAATTACGGAAGATTTTATCTGCCAGATATTCGGAATGTTGTCAGCCTTGAGCATTTGCAAGTAGAATTGATGAATAGCGCTCAAATAGTGCAATAGTATCAGTTTTGTTAATAATTGTTCAACCTGGCAGTTTACTTTCAAAGACTTTTAGCTCATCGCAAATTTCGCAACATCTTACGTTCTCTACCCAATGGGATCAGTTGAATGAATTGTCGTTGTCCCATTTCATCATGACCGAGTCATCACTTACCTCATCATTTACTTCCATTTTCAGATAATCGCCGCACTTCTCAGTGCCAAGTATCGGACATCTTTGTGAAGTTAAATAGCGGGCGTGTGTGGTATTTGGGAAGAACAAATTCTTCGGAGGGTTTTTATGCCTCAGCGTTTCGGTTACCTCACTTCGTCAACGTTCCTGATGAAGGTTGTCTAAGTTGACCGAAAAGTTGATCAATAAGAGCTCCAAGCTAATGCACCAATCAGTAGGATACACACAACACTCGAACTAGTTGGCGACACTCATGATGAAGTGTCCTATATTGTTAAGGTCTTGAATTCGTGTATCCAGTGTTCCATGTTTGAGAAAATTTGGCAACAGATGAGTATAGTGACCTGTTTGGCCTCGCAGCAAAATGCCTTCCTTAGTGGGTAGCAGCTGGACCCATCACTCTGTGAAAAAGACCGTTCAGTCCACTGAGTTTTCAAGTATGGAAAATCAACAGGTTCAGACTGGAAATGCGGGAATTTGAAGCCATACTGGGTGATTCAAGAATATCAAGATGCTGAGCGTTGATAGTTTTTGTGGTCTGACTGTGTTCTCTAAATGGAGTGTTTGGACTGGAAATTCACGTGGGTCCAGCGTACGCTGGTGGATTATTAGTAACATGTACGTCGAATGTTGGGGGTTCAAATCCCGGTGACGCCAAGGATATACACTACAAGTTGGCTCTAGTGAGTCTACTACTTCCCCTTTTTGGCATGAAGTAGCTGGTAAATTGCCTCCTGACAGACCGTCCGGAGAGAGTGATGTGAAAGCAAATCAAATAAAGACGGTTAAAAATTGATAGAAAATCTTATTGCCCAATGCTTAGGGGTTGGCTTCAAACATCTGGCTGGGATGCAGACTTCGCTAAGCCCAGATGTGAATCCTTCCTCCCACCAACATTTAGCCACCAAGTCGACAGAACTTCCATCCACAAGCATACTCTCTTAGTAGTATGTATCAAGTGCCAACTGGTAGTTAGACATCTATCTTAGCATCAACGTCGCCTCTGTACTGTTTTGCAATCTGATAGAGGTTTCGGCCATAGAATTTTCTCCCGGAAATACCACTTACTCTTTCTGGACAAGAATTTTTTCCAGGTCCGAACGCATCATAATAAGACCATGCAGGGGTACTAAGTTGACCTTACTAAACCAACAGACTGCCATGGGAAAGAAAAATACAAATGTTTCTGTCATTTTATAGTTTGGTGGTGATGAACTCTAGTTGCGTTATATCAATCTAAGGGCAAGAGTTCCCTTTATCCTCATGTTGCCCACGTTGCTTTGATCTTTTCATGGAACAGTCGCTGTCTGTGTGCTGTACGCTATCAGTTCAAATCAGTTTACTCTGGAAATTAATGGTTAGCATAGAAAGCCTGTCTCAGCCAATGGCCAGGAGTGAGCCATTGTGCGGTACCATATCCATGTAATTGATACTTTTATGATTACTGACCACATCCTGCTCGATTGGTACAAAGTAAGTTCACTGAGGCGTGTATTTGAAACACTAGGACCTTAATTGGCGAACGCTCAAGGAATATACAACAGAAAGGTGTGAATCTACGGTGACCCGATTTGTGGTCCGAAACGTTGGTATTCTCTTCCTTCCAAAATACACACATTTGCACGCCCATTTTGTTTCCACGAGAGAATCACCGGAATGTCAGCTGAATCTCTCGTTTATGATCCCCTCGTCAACTGAATATGAGGCACCGGGCTGTCTCATATTACAGTTGGTACCATATTTGAGATATCACAATACATTATGACGTCACACGCTAGCCATAAGGTTGGTGAAAATTTTTCGATAGCCCACGAACGGATTTGCCCTTGTTGGGGCTCATCAGGTAGGCGCAGTCTCCGAGTGTCCGTCAACCTTGTGTTCCAGCTGGAATCAAATTGCAGAAAATTCGCGAAGCACACTCAGTTGCACATCAGTTCGTCTTTCATGGTTGCGTAGATTCCTTCAAAAAACTATAGTGCATTGGCAAAAACTAGGAGAGTGCGACCACTTGTTGAGCCCCAAGAAGAGCGAAAGCGGTCTTGGGCTGTGGAAGTTTTCAGCAACCTTATGAGTAGTGTGTGACGTCCATTATCATCCCACTGATGACGTTTTTTGGACGACCACCCCCACTCCACCGATTTAGTCTTGCTGTATCTACTGTTTATAGGTGTTTTTTTGTATAGTCAACGGCTTTCTGGGGGTCTCAACCATCTTACATCAGTGTGTTTCGATATAGCGCTGAACCTGTCTAACCTAGCCGTGAGTGGGTGTGATGCGCAAAAGAGCGAAACTAAAAGAGATGCAAGAACCACTTCCATGGATTTCTTGCAATGACTTCTTAGCACGAAACCAAAGCCTCTAATTAAAATGTACGGTATCAGACTGCTTTTTTGGAGTTCATTAATACACCAACGAGGCGTTAAAATGCACTCAGAGAAACAGAAGCGCTAGTTTCGCCAAAAAGCAAGAATAAATTTGTTTTTGTTAGAAAATTGTATATTTGTACTAACAAGCCGGCTTTTTCAGTTCTGTGATGCAGTCAGTCGACAACGTCTTGGATTGCACGAAGTCATTCATCGATTGGATATAGAATGGGCAGACAAAACTTTCAGTGGAACTTATGAAGAGGCACTTGACATGTACCAGTTAATTTATGTAAGTTTGTGCGATTGAGACACCTGTATCTCGTTCATACTTCCTATAACCTGGGTTACATTGCTTAGTAAAGTGGTTGGGTCGAGTCGACGCTGCTCGTACCTGGTCTTACAGTTTGCAGTAAAATTAGAATTATGGAAGAATAAGGGTATCCAGCGTCATCACGAACACGACCATTAATTCGTACTCGCCGTCACGGGCAGCAAGTCAGTGTCGACTCCGGTGCTCAAGAATTTACGTGGTTCAGCACGCCAAAATATGCTGTTTTCGTTGCTAACTGTTACGATGCCCCTTGTATGTCCAGTTTAGTTCAGTTCAGATTTTTAGCTCTCAGGGTCAAAATCGAAAGCGGACGTGAGGTCATGAAGGGCGACCATCTTTGATCGTCGGAAGGAGTTGCGCTGTTACAGCACGGGTTGCAGAGTGAAGATGTGCTCTATACAATCCACACCAGGAAAGAACCCATCTTGACTCTCGTGAATTTGACTCTCCCGATGATGGACCAACTTGCATAGGATAATACCAGAGAACACCCTAGAAGCTAAGAACACCAGGCTGATTTTCCGGTAGTTTTCGCACAATATTCTTGCACTTTTTTTGAATATGGGTATCACTGTCGAGGCGATCCATTCTGTCGGTATTCTTTCAGCTATTTTGGAGTGGAGTTGAGTGAACACTGTACCGTATCATAGCATTCGTACCTGTTCATTAGGAGGTATTCAACTGAACATTTTGGTTGGAGGAATGTTACAAACGCTGCTTATAATTAACTTCGTTCAGGAATTGCGCCAAAAATTTCTGAAGTTTTGGAAGACTTACGAACACCTGGCTCTGGAAAGTCAGAAGATTATTCCGCTGCACACACTGATAGAAAACCGGCCCACACGAGCTAAACCTCTGTGTTCCCTTTCATGGGAAAACGTGAGTCATGTGGTTCCCTACATTTCTCATTTGACCTCGCCAAACACGTAAACCTAATATCTAATCAACTTTCACAGCTGACCGCTGGTAGTTTTCACAATCATTGATAGACAACCTATGCCAAAAGGCATTGTTTAAATTGAATGAATCCCCAGAAAGCATCCCCATACCATATATGTACTTGTACACATAAGGGTGATCAGATGTTTCACTGGATTCGTCGTTAATCTATCACAGCAATGTGTTTCTACATTGTCACTTCCTTAAACAAGCCTGTGTAAGTTCGAGCTTTTGTCTCTAAGTGAGCGGCTTACGGGCGGTAAAGATGTTTTCAATCACTCCGCAGCAGCACTCAAAATAAGCCTATATTCCATTTTTTAAAACTCATTCATTCTTAGACGGTAGGCATCCGTGCCAAATACTAACGCACAATATAGCTAAGTGTGAATTTGTGTGGCTGCCCATTGCAATGGCTTTGGGTGATATCTGAGTCTAATATAAAAAATCGCCTTCTCATTCGTCACTCCTCTCACTTCAACATGATGGGCTTGTGTGACTGCACAGCACCCTCAAGAAGAAGCTGGTCAGAATTTATCTCATGCAACTGCGACTACAGTCCTGTAAACAACCAAAACGAAGGAGCTGTTGGTAGACAACCTCTTTGGAGAGTTAAAAGCCGTAGTGGGTAGAAATGCGTGTTACTGTAGAGGATGCGTTCACCGGTGGAGCACAGGTTATGGGCTGCGTGTGTTTATTTCAGCCGTTCGTGGATATAGAATCCCTCCTCTGATGTTGTTACCAGACACTGACTTGACAGGACCGACTGGGGACGGTTACTACTCTACAGTGGACTCTTTTGAGAGATTCAACCATACCACCGACGAATGCGGTTACAAACACTTCACGCTGAAACGAATTAAGTATCCTAGAGTAAAATATTATTGCACAAGACCCTCTAATCTCGATAGGAAGATGCCTCACAAATGTCAGATTTAGATAACAATAGGTAAGGAGGGTTCGTTCTATTTAAGGACTGTGTGCTTGTACTTTCGAATTTGTTGATCCGGCTGGTTCAGAAAAAATTACATTTAGTTTCCAAATTAAAAGGGTGGTTCTAGTAGGAATATATCGTTTACTGATAGGAACTCCAGATTCTGCTATCATTCTTTGTCCCAATATTCAACTTCCGATTGTGTCCACTGGTCAGCCGAAATGATCAGGCATACACCATTATAAATCGGAGTCTTTCCATTGCTACCCCTCGAGAGGCGCTCTGCAATAGTGTGTTTCTTTGGGGAAAATGAATACGTCCCACTGAAAGACAAACTGGTGGACGTCCCTTATTCAGACCACTCAAATAGGAGGGCTAGAGAAACAGTATAAGTACTTCTGATGAGAGGTGTAGGTAAACTTCAAACGAAAGAAGCAAACTTACAAATATTACTGAAAATGCCACAAAAATAATAAAAACAGCGAGCAATACATGATCCTGAAATCTGTTTCATCAGTGAACAGCGTGGAGAAAAAGTGAGCAGAATTTCATGAAGTGGATTTCTGATCACATGGGGAAAAACACTACATCTGCTTCTGAAGGCACCCTATACAGTCAGTCGACTCGAGTGGAGAGTCACCATATCAATAGTTTACCCTTTGGAAACTTTTAAATAAAGCAGACCAATGGACAGGACTAGACTTCAAACTCTTGCTATCCAAGTTTGAGGCAGCTTTGTTGCAATACTACTTAACTGCATTGAAAGACGACCTCAGGAGAGACCATCCTACGGAAATGGGCTGGTCCGGCCGGTCCCCGGAATCGCTCAGTGAATTATAGAATCTCGGAGCAGCTAAATATCAGGTCCGACCACGGACTACGTTTAGAGTCAGATTCTAATCAGTCCACCTCCCCAAAAAGAGATCAGTGTTAATCGGCACTGCTTGTCTGACTCATAATTAGAAATCATCTCTTCTCAAAAGTTGCCTAGAATGATTTCAGCACAGAATTACTGCACAGTGCAAACCAAACAATTGTCTTTTTGGGTTAGTTTGTGTACATGAGATAACTGGTCGCTAAAGTGGCAGGTCTGATCACTGACTGAAGCCCGTATCCAATTCCTTACGTGGATACACGTGTTTACTCGATGCTCCTTTGCTTGATTTGAATGAAAGATTCACACATATTTGGTCATGTGACATTCACTAGGGCAGCGTAGATTGCTTTTTTAAAAACGTATCGAAAATACTGCATAGATTTTGCGCATGAGTGGTGTCATACAAAACTGTACACATAGAATATGAGGCGTGGTGAAAGAATTGTCTGATGACTCCTTGGTAAACCATGCAGTCCTGGGATTTGCATTCCATTTGGCTTGAGTTGTTGCAGTTGTCATACAGGGAATGCATAGCGAAATACACTCATTTACATACCAATTTGGTTTTGACGCGAGATTCACCTGGAACCTAGCTGAATCTCCTGTTTACGGTGTTTTTTAACGTGAGATTCATATGGGTTCCAGGTGAGTCTCTCGTCAAAATGCAAATGAGTGTATTTCGTTAATTTCGTGCAATCTGGGTTTAAGTAGAACACAAGATTCACGGAAACGCGCCTACCTGATGAGCTCCAAGATGGGCAAAACCGGTCGTCGGCTGTTGAAGAGTTTTCAGTAACCCTATGAGTTGTGTATTTCATCAACCAGTTGTTTACGCATAAGCTTACGATGTTGTACAAACGAAAATTTTATGCAGCAACTTCACATAAAACCTTCGCCAACCGTCCTATTTGAAAGGTCGACTGCTTCATGAGGTCACTCCTGTGTGCCTATCAGTTAGTTTGTTTCGGACGATGAGACTGGTATCCAGACAAATGCCTGAAAAAATTCCGTCCTGGCTGGTGAAAGGTGTCATGCGACGCACTGGGTACCCACAAGACACTCTCATTGCCTTTAAGGTTATCTACTAGCTCAGCCTAAAGCAGTCAGGAACGGAAAGCACATTGGAGAGTACGGGAACCGAATATAGCTGAAGCTTTCGCCACCTGCCTCTATACGCCAGAACCGTGGGTGCAGAAAAATTTCACACGATGCGGCGTTAATCCTAGTCCAACCACAATGACTGAGACATTATGTGATAAAAGACTGAACCGGTGAAATGAAATATCCGCAGGAATCCGTATTCAACACATGGCCTAAATACCTCCACTAATTTACCCATGCTCTGGCCACCGAACCTAGAGGTCCAGTGTGTGAGGTGTCACTTTTTAACCTGTTATTATTACCGGCTATGTATATACCATTGTATCATCCGTATACTTGTATGTCATTTATTCACTTTAACTTATATATGTTTCCGAGTTTGATGACATGTTTGAGAAACTGACGAGTCATTGAAAAGGATCACCTCACATAGATGTCTGCTTTAGTCAATCCTTGAAAGTAATACAGTTATCCACGGAAACATTAACTGCATCAGAGTGGGTCGGAACGCTGATTGTTTGGCGTGACGTTCCACTTAACGTCCGGATTTGTCGTTGTCCTAACTACTTTGGTTACTTTACGAAATGTTTCTCGTAGTTGAAATAGTGCTCTGATTTCAACTTCGGAATGTATTTCGCACAAATAATGCCGACCTACGCTGAATGGCGGGAGAACGCCTTAATCCAATTTACACATTAATGGGAATTTTCAGAACCGTCTGTCCCACCAGTCCCAAAGAGATATGACCCTACAACCTCCTGGAAGGTATTTATCCTCAAAATTTGAGTTAATTTTGGCTGATCAGCGGTATCACTAACCTACAGGTTGTAACTCTTCTCATCTCAAAATAGAGCAGTCTCCTATTACGCGACATAGTTTTGGCTATTTCGTTCAGGGACTCTCTATCCTGCAGATAAACCACACAGCCAAAAAGGATAGTGTTTCAGAATAGAAAAACAAGCGGCCTGTTGATCCGATTTAGCAAAGACTGAATTAATTGACTGAGAATTGTGATGATGCACGGGTGTGCTTTTGCACCATTTACACCCGGAGGAACTGAATTGTGGGTCCTGTTTATCACAAACTTTTAAATGTTAGTGAGTTCATTAGATCGGTATACTCAGTTTAATCAACTGATTTCGAGCAGTTACATTAGCCAAATTAATCATTGTCAGTAAATAATTCCCTGTGATCTCTGCAGAATACTATCGACGGACATACGGATTTGGCGCTGGAACACCGACTGGGACATATGCTTTGGCGAGCACATATTGCGGACCACGAGGTAGAAAAATTGGCCGTCAAAAAGAACAGGTTTAATCTGTTCGGATTTCGAAAGAATTTAGTGCCATCACAGGAGATAAGTGATTCACCGTCAGGCAATCACGTTTTATGCGTCCCGGAATTGTGCATTCGTTTGGATGGCCCAAATAAGGTTACAAGTGAGCTGGTTCACCGCTTCCGCTCCGAACTGTTTGAAAGCTGGTCATCGGCGATTGAGAAGGTCGCTCAGCTTCTACTTAACTTCATTTCTTCCATTTTTACTCAGTGGATTAGTTTGAATGTGAGTTTTAGCCTTTTTAGATTCTGTTAACTGTGTTTATAACACTGATTCTTTTGTGAGGACAAACTTAGGATAAACAGGATAAACTTATAATCAGTACTGCCGAAGTATTTTCCCTATATCTGATGAACCAATTACTTCATAAAGGAAGACTTCTTTCCTACCAAAGCTTCTAGTAGATAGTCCCTAGTTCTCGAAAAGTGATAGTTTGCAGTTACTGATCTGGCTGTCTTAGCAGAAACTGCCTGCCTCATGAATAAGATGTTTGAAAAAAATTGAGCAATCCATCTGGGCACCATCACACACCACATTGTTGTCTTTAATATTGACCCCAAAGAGGACAGGCCGGTCCAACAAGAATCCGAAAATGCATCCCTTATCGGTCATAATCGAGTGTGCAATCCCTCAAGCAGAGGGGAGGACAAATACACACTCTATACATGGTAGTCTCTCGCCTGAATTGCATTAGTGGCTCAAATTCCTCTTTGTTGAATATACTGCAGGTATATCGTTTTCTTCGGCCAACTTTTACGTGTCAGCTCACTGAGAAGATATCCATTTGTCCAGGCAGAATATTTCAAGTGCTTTCAAAATTCTGTAGTAGTGGGAAATGTCGCCCACGTCGATTAGTTGGGTTGCAGCCCTGGCTATGACCTAGAGCACATATGTCGCATGTGTGAATAAGGATAAACCTCGAGTAGCGTTTCTTGAAAGTGATGTGCAGCAAACCAAAGCAAGAGCTTCTACGATTTTTGTACAAATCTTAGTTCATTACCACATTAAAACCGGACGACTGTGTGAAAACTCTTGACATACGCAAATACTTACGCTTTCTTAGAGGAGAATACCTGCTGAAGAACAAGACTATTTGATTACGTTAGGAATACTGGTAGCTCGGGTGCATTCACTCGTGATTGATCAGGCGGGGGTTGCTCTGTTTGCTAAGCTCAACGAACAAAGCAAAAACCACCTGATGAGCTGCTAGATATAACCCAAAAAGATGTGCTACACCACTGTCAGTCGAGCTTCTGTTTGCAGCGAAATCGCACTCCACTGACAAACATGTGACTATCCCACCAAAATATTTCTCTTGAATTTCTCTTCTCCGTATTCCTTTACTTGTAGGTTGATTGACACCCAGTAATGATTGAGGGTTTTCTGTACCGCCCCGTGCAATAAGTTAATCAAGAAGTTTGACGATGTAATCGCATTCACTTAGTGAACCTTGTGTTATATATCCCTAGTGTAGAATCTTGTTTAACCTAAACTCAGAGATACCAATATTGAGGAGGGATGTAGTCAGTTCTTGGAAGTCAGCTGGCTAGATGCTGAGCCGAATAATTTTTCAATTCCCAAACACAGCGCAAATGTGGATAGATGTGGTGTATTATTGTGGTCAAAAGTGATCATTTATTATGAATAATGTTAAAGCATGTCCCTTTACTCAGTCTACCATAAATCCTCAAATTGTGTTACAACATCAAGGTTGAAGTGACCGTCGTATACTTCCATTTCACTAACCAGGTGATCAGCCGAGTGCCAAAAACTTTGGAGAGCCCTAGGAAAGAATTGTCCACGTTCCTAGCGTTTGTGGAGAAAGTTTTTCATGTGGTGGAATGGGACCCAAGTGTGGAATGGCGTCAGGTTTTGAAGCAGATTCGCCTGATTCGTCTGTGTTTATCGCCCGCTTCTGTCGCAGGGAGAGACGGAGTTCAAAACACGAAGAAAGTTAATCGTAAGTATTTTTGGTATATATGGAAACTGTGTAGCCGATAAGCATTCAATACAGAAAAAGGATCGTCCATCGCCTTATGTGGATTGCCATTCAAAGCATTTGGAGATTGATTTCACAGGGAACTGCGCAAATAAGTCAGTAAATAGGTACTAATAACGGAAGATCTGAGTTTTTAAGTACATGCCATTTAATCGTCAGCCGCTAGTACCCAGTTTTTGGTGCAAATGTATGAACTTTTAGTGATTTTAATGGCAACCAGTCGAGTAGCCTAGGTGAAACCTAAGTGTCAGTTATAAAGGGCCTTCGGAAACCGTCTCAAAGGTAAGTAGTAACTATATTTGAACTTGGACACTGACACCATATCGATGACGAATCAAACCCAAGATTCTGTATTTTGCTATCTCGAAAACTTGCCTTTCTAAGACGAGTGTATGTTGTGCGAGTATCGTTCAAAAGTGTTCATTAGGAAACCTAAACGTTGTGAATTGTAGTGCCAACCCTAACTGACATGATAAAGTCCGTGATGTTCCCAAAAGTCACAATAATGAGCTTAATGGTCCCCCGGTTATCCTCAAACAACAGACTCACAGACATGAATCACGTGCTTGCCATGCTATTCTTTCTCCAGACTGTTAGGAAAGCAATTTTGTACTGGATAACTTTTGTGTTTACCTACCTTACTTACTGTGGATTCTGTCAGGCCGAATTAGCCGCAGTACGTCAACTGGTTCGTCGACGACCACTTCGTTCAAGCTTGACCCAAAGCTCGATACGGTTCTGCGTCAGAAGCGGGAAATACGGTTCCTTGTGGACAAGCTTCAGGTTCGACTAATCGTTTGTCAGTTCATTTTAAGTATGAATTTTCCACGACTTGCCTACACTTTTTAATTTATGACGCAACTTATCTCATAACTCAGTTATATAAATCAGTAGTTTTGAATTCGTCTTCGTAAGCTTTTAAGTATAAAAATGATGCGAGGATTTGGTAGCTATTCCCAGAAGCCAGCAGACATCATAAGACGGGGCTAAGGTAAAGTGACATGTGACAACTTGTAAGCCAA
This sequence comes from Opisthorchis felineus, assembly GCA_004794785.1. NCBI lineage: Eukaryota > Metazoa > Platyhelminthes > Trematoda > Opisthorchiida > Opisthorchiidae > Opisthorchis > Opisthorchis felineus. The sequence goes on along the minus strand of SJOL01009220.1, from coordinate 109,579 downwards.
TGAAAGCGCAGGAATGGATCAGATTTACCTGAGTGGTAAAGCTCTGGGGGCATGAAAATGGTTATATATATATACGTACATATATATATATATATATATATATATATATATATAGGTTGGTGTGACTAAGACGGTTGTGCAATCCAATACGCCGTTTTAATGTCCTGCTGTGATGCAAAGAATACGGATGCGATTGAACCAAACTAGCGTTTCTAGCGACTAGGGCTACCTAAGTCCTTCAATTAAATGGCCGAAAGTGTGCTTCTCAATCCGCTTGTGAGGCCTTTTGTTAACGGATTGAAATCGGGCAATATTCAAAAGCATCACGTGCAGCAAAACTCTTGCTTGTAACTAAGGTAACAATAAATTCAGCTAGAGAGGGCACAGTGGAACGGTGCTATTATGAGACAAAAGGATCTTTTAACACTGATATTCTTCATCGATTTTGCTGCGCAAGGGCCGTCGCATGTTTTAGTTTGGCCTAAGATCTATGCGAATTCGAGGATCATACCACCTGATGAGGTCGAAATAGGCGAAACCATCAGTGGTCTGTTGGAAAGTGTTCATCAGTCTTATGAAAAGTGACATTATATTAACTTGCTAAAAATGATTCAGTCTGGTCGCACACACACAAACTGTACGGCTGACTGACAGGTATTGTTAATTTTACAAAAACTGGCTATATGTATTCATAAGGAAAATCTCAATCAGTTCGATGTGAACCTGAAGGAGAACCAAACTTAGCTGACAGTTCAAGGATATGGAGAGACTACGAAACGGCATAAACCACCGTTTCTGTTCCCACTCACTCGTAAAAGAGCTTTCTGTCTATGAACGGTCAGTAGTGTATCCCACGGAGAATCAGGTAACTGCAAAGCTACGGGTATGGAATTTGAACTCCCGTGCATCGTCGGTTGTCCACTGGAAGGCCCTCAGTTCAATAATGAAATACAAGCAACTAACTTGTCACGCGAATGATTCGTGTAAATCTAAGTGATGGGCCTTAATAAGTCTCATTCGACTACTTCTATTAAATATATTTGTCAATAATTCCCGTGTGTGAGCATTCCATGCCATTTTTACTTTGACCAAAAGAGTTATTACACTTTTTTCGTTATTTTATTGCTTGTAGGAATTTATGAACATCAGAAAATTCTTTGACGAACAGTCTGGACTTAGCGTACAAACAGCATTGGAAGATGAGGAAACTGGCCAGTTCAGTCTGGCAGACATCGAACTTATGTTTCGGTCAGTTATTTCTTTCTTTCGGTCCACAAGAACCAGGATTTCTGGACAAAACACTACCCACCAATGTAACATGCATTAGGCAGCTGTTTTATTAGACGGCTCATTTTAATGGCGTTTCTGCCGACAGCACTGTGTCTTTAGGTCTTAATAGGGTCATGAAATTG
>SJOL01009220.1:50126-107351 GCA_004794785.1 Opisthorchis felineus | reverse complement strand
TATTTTTTGATGAGAAATCGAACTGCCGTAAAAGAGCCTTCAAAGTGTCATGCGGAATGGAAAATCAGGCAATTTCTCAAGGATAAATTTGGTTCCAAATGTTTCATTCCGGAACAAGTTATTGTGGTTAATATATCCTGAAATATAATATCTTAAGGGAATTTAAACCTCCAGGACATTTTGTCAACAAGAAGCTGCATCCCAAAACAGCAGAGTGTGACGGAAAACTTGGCCATAATTTCATACGCTGTTAAAGGGACTCCGATTCTGCTTTAATTGATGCAAATCAGTGTCCAATATTTCTAAATATGTAGAAATTTTGTTTCTAAACAATCCAACGGCCTCAGATTCCTTCAGGGAGTTCATTACATGGGTAATATCTAATAAAGAAAGCCGGCGTAGTTTATTAGCGCTGTCAACTTTGCTAATAACAGGTTTGCGATGTGTTTCAGTGGCGAAGCTCATATAACAATGCATAATGTGGAAAGTCAACGTAGTAGACTGTAGGAATAAAACAAGCTATTTGTATCTATCTGCCATATGCCGCACTATTATTATTCCAGCCGACCAGAAGCCCCCATAGTGGGCTCTCTCTGCAGTAGGTTTTGGGGTAAAAAAATGTCTACCCGGACTACCCCAGGTAAACTGTGTTGCTCCTCTCCACTTCGGAGTAAGGGTGTCCATGTGGATAGTAGGTCACAAAGACTAGGTATGTGGAAGGGGTGCGGCGTAGTGATAGGGTTTCTCCGCGAGCCACCTACCTGCTGTTATATACCACGACAGATTCAATGGGTTGTCTACAATGAAACAAGAGACTACAGAACGATATGATTTTTAAAATCAATGGTTGTTTGCTAATCGGCCACGTGGAGATATCGAATTCAAATACTTACGCCATCGCTTATCATGCCATCGTAGTGAATGTGCTCGAAGCAAACCTGTTCAAGGTTTTATGAAAATATTTGGTAACAACATTCATGAAGCCCACTAGCCTAATCATGGTGAATTGAAATAAGTTAACGAATGCAGCTAAATCCATACAGCTGAGCAATTATCACCGTAACTGAATGGATTTTCCTACAAGGCCTGTTTGTGAATTCTGTATCCGTTGCTTTGTTAGCTAAAAAGGGTGACTTGATTACAAACAATTTTCTTCATCAATCGAGGTGGAATTATGTGTGTGTGTATTAAGCTAGCAGTGCGCCGGCGTGTAAATCTACACCCCCAAGCATCTGCCCAGAGTGAATTCTTCGATCCAGCTTTGAGTAGAAAAAAATGAACCAGACCGTGAAGGCATGGTTTGTTTTTGGTAACGATCAAAACAAAACCCACGAAGTCCACACAACACACGTAGCAAAAACTTTGCTTATATTATCCCAGAATCCATTGTAGAATGTCTTTATTTTCCATGAAACTTTCAGTCTTGCTGGGAACCTCACCTTAGAAGCGTTGCATCCGAGAATGATGATATCTATAACAAATAATTACACGAAACGACATAGCCTTCGTTGTGTTCCACTGCCATCTGTGAAAATTCAACTTCTCCCTAAGAAACTTACAAAACGTTATGAATGAAATGAAACGATTTGGGCTTATGCAACTCAGCCTAAGATGCACAGAGATGCAATTGCTGATATGACTGATTAGATATTCGTTCAAATTCTACTGTGTTGTATATCTCAGATTAAATTTTTGTTGCTCATACGATGACAGATGACGTGCTTCCAGGCATCTGTACTGCGAAAGCTAGTCCCGATTGAAATAAGATTTCTTATGGGTGTATGACTACTGACTGGTCTTACGGGCCTTCTTTTTCGGTTTTTCTGAAGTAGTGCTTTGCCTAAGACACATCAGTACGCAGCCGTTTCAGTCATGAAACGCATGCTCCAACTCCTCCAATACGCGGATAGCAAAATGAATCCGTCTTCAATGAGGTAGTTCCTCAAAGATTCACTCCCGATAGTTTCAAATTTTGGCAGTGATTTGACTGAATTTGACTTTCCTTTATTATCTTTATTTTTATCCGATACGAAAACGAGTTGGTCAGCTCTCATGTCCCTGGCTCACTCACCCAAACAAAAGCGTAAAACCTTAATGATTGAAGCCAAAATGCCCTTATTTTTCAGACCTCACTATGAACTTGGTTTGCATTCATTTTGCTTTTTAACCTCACACCAGGCTGCATTTGGGAAGCTGGTCACACGACCGATAAGCCGAATTATAGGACTTCAGTCAAAGTTCACATCATTCCAGATGAATATCGAGAGAAAAATGAGACAGCCACTTCTTCGTTACTCTCTACTGAACGGAGTATGAATGAACAGTTGAAGCACACACACAGTGTGAGACACAAGAAGCCTTTGAATGCCGAAAACCGGACGGCTAGACGACCAAACATTATAACCGAAGGTGAGCATTTCTAACTAAGAGTTGTGAAGTGACTTCACTTGCCTTAGATTGGTTAAAGATGTTTGATGACGAAATGCTACCCAAAATTTGTAAAGTCTCTCATTCCCGGCTAACTTATTTCGAAACGGAAATTACTGAACCGAATTTGAACAAAAAACATCTTTTTATGTTAGAGTTTTGCGTCTCGCCCCTAAGCACCTTTGAAACGGTACATATTCTACGGCTTACTACGTTGGAGCGAGTAACTATGGACTCAAAATAGAGCGGAACATTCTCACAGGGAAATATCTCATGGTTTAACAAGGTAGTGGGATGACCCACAAATCGCATATGGCAACCAATTAAATGTGTCCACCAAGCGTGCCTGTTTAAGCTATACAGAATCCCGTACGCGTAGCAAGCGTTACCCTCTTCCACCTGGTTTGCGCTCTGTCTACCTGACGTCTTTATCCGATTGGTGGTGACAAATCGGTACTCATCAGATAGGCGAAAGAAGTTTGCTGGACAACTTTTAATATTATTGACTAGAGGGACACATCCGTGCAGGGCATCAAAGGCCCCACACTGAATGCAGTGACTAGTTTGGCCATAACTAGTCCCTACGTTGGTCACTGGTTTATTAGCCGATTTTCCTCCTTCATTTAACAACGCGATATTCCTGTTTGCTAAAGCAGGGTTGATGAATGACGTACATCAATGCAATTGCAAACTGCTCTTTTTCCAATAAACGTTAGTACAAGATTATTAATCCGCTGATCAGACTTGTCCATAGTTGCATAACAAATGAATGACCCAGATTCTCTATGAAATGTAAACTATTGCTCGAGTTTGTTGTCAGGATTTTCTTGGGGATTTCGTCCGAGGTTCCGCCAAGATTCCTCGACCTCCATAAAAGGCAAACAACTTGGGAGTGCGTCTAGGATTTCAGTGTAGGTTACCTAAGGTGCACACAATTACATGGAAAGCCGTAAATATAATGAAATATTTTCAGTAGTCTGCTAACCATTTACCTCGACGCTTAAGGTTAACGTGTTTCAAATCCATTATTAAAATATGTAAGTTGTATGCAAATCGAGGATTATCTGCGAATGGGATCCTCGTGCGCTGCATACTTCCTTCTCGACGTAAAATATATTTCCTTTTTGGTAGGATGGAAAATTTGCAACCTTTCCGACTTGTCGCAACAGGTTGTTCATCTTAAAGATACGCAAGTACAATCTCTGGTATTCCCTACTGCTTGTGTATGTACTGCTTGTGTATATAGCTAAACTAAGACCATATAGAAGCTTCACCTCACTGGTGTAGACAAAGATGAACTATTAGAGATCCTTGGTGGACAAAACAAATACAGTAGACACTGTTTTTTTTTAGTTGTGCTACAAATATCTCCAATTGCAAAGGGCAAGCGGTTAACACTACTTGTCATTCTAGCTTACCATTCACATACATAAATTTTATCCGCGTTCCCGAATGGCCAGGCACAACTTTCGATTCCTTTGATTGATAACAAACTGCTGCAGATGGTGAAAATCTCACGTGCAAGTAGATTACGATTACTGGATTCGCTTTTCATGTGTGTTGTTGGGTGTCAGCAGCATTATAAAGCAAACCGTCAGTAATTAGGACGAAGAAGCAGCGGATCACCTGAATATAGTGTATGTGTACTGATAGTAGAAAATGTACCTTTTTTCTGAAGGGAATCGATTGGTACACCAGTAAGTACGCTTTAAGCTTAAGTTGTTTAATCCTACCGTTCTTTTCTAGACTTTATGTTATTTGTCCTAACATGTTGAGGCTGAGGCTTGCAGAATGCACCAAGTGAATTATCTTGCGTCCCATTTAAGCTCTGCCCAGGATCAGTCCATCGGAGATTCTTGAGACTGATGTCATTGGTTGTCTTAATTTAAATCTAACCTCCCTGAATACTCAAGAACATTCGTTTTTCACCTGATAATTTTGGCATGCCACGAAGTAAATTCACTCTTCTACGAAGGGTTGCTTTTTTGTATTCATACCAGTCTTAGGCTGACTTTCGGAATGCTCATTCAACCAAAATTGTTAGACAGGTTCGTTTGTTTGTGAAACTCATCCGCGGGCAGTGGCAACAGCCCTGAAAAAGAAGTCTACGGGTTGATTGAATCTAACTCAACATCGACATTTTCTCCATTGCGTCTTTTAGGTAGGCAACAACAACACTGGGTAGGCTGTTTGGATTCAGAATCGGTCAATCACATTCATCATCCAAAGCATGAACTTTCTTCCTCGGTGAGCAGCGTCAATACTTTGGTAAATGAACTTTCTGAGCAGAACGGACCAGACAATCTCAAATGTAAACCCTCAGTTTATGCTACACCATTCACAAGGGATACGATAAAAGAAAGGCGGATAAATGGTGCCTCCATAGACAGCAGTACTTCAAACAGAAGTCTTCAACCTTCAGCGAGCACAAGCTTTTCTTGGCCTGTTGGTGAAATATTTGTACCATCAAGAAAAGTAGCCAGTCATAGTGGACTGACGATCAGTAAGTCTTAATATTGATCCAGATAGGTAAGGTTGCATAGCACTACGATAAAACATAAGCGCTCCTGAATTATATCCTGCCAGTGTCGTGTCCACGAAACCAATCTTTTGAAAAAGAACTGGAAAGGAGCATGATTTATGTTTTGTTTAGTGTGTTACCTTCCTGTGATATCTCTTCTACATTGCATCATAATTATAAATGGCGCTTAAGTGCTTAAGTGCTAAAGTCAATAAACTTTAATCCACAGATGATTTTCTCCAATAGTGGGGACGTGATTTATGCAGATTTTTGAGACAGATGCTTCACAATGCATAATTTTAGAAGCACAAAATGACAAAAATACACTTTTATAAATCACTCAGTCATACTGTAACATTGTTAAACAAAGGGTGATCAGCCTTTTAAAAAGAAAATCATCAGTCGCCTTTGAGGTTCTCTGAACGATTTTACAATACCATAGAAAGGTAAGGAGTTTATGAGTGGTTCATGAACATTTGAGAAAAAATGTGCTTTAATTATGTTACTGAACACCAGATACATGAATAGTATGAGTATCGCACACATAGCCAGTACTTTGTATCTACTTTGCTAGCGATGTACACACAGGTTTTATGGGACTTAAATGAAGATAGGAAGATGCAAGCGACCAACAAGTCACTTCGCAAGGCTAGCACTGGCATAGCTGGAAAAGATTAGCGGTGCTTTTCCTGCGAGGGATACGTCTGTGTTGAAGATCTGCAGTTTTGAGTGGGAAAAATCAAGAGAGACGCAAGTACTAGATTTTACCTACAAACATGTAACTTGATTGTGGATATTTTGAAGGCTACTTGAGTTCAGAATTTTACGAATTTCCAAGAAATTCGTGGCCACTGGGTTGGCAGTTTCCGAATCCTGAACACTACCGGAGTGTAGTTCTACAGATCCGACGTAATTCAACATAAGGGATCAACTTAAACATAACGGGGCTACCGAAAACTGGCCTTTGATTGTTGACTTTATCCACCAGTCGCATAAAGACATTGTCTTTGCCCACTTATTCAAACACAGTTACCAAATTTATTAAAAATCAAATCAAACTAAAAAATTATATTAGGGGAGCAAAAGGATCAGCGTTTTTTCTTGGCCACTACTCTAACGTAAACTAAAGTATTGGTGAGAGATGACTATTCCTACTACCCCCGTTGCCCAAACAGTTTCAGATTTTTGGGTCCTATTGGTGTATTTTGTTGGTATTCGATCTGCAGTTATTTGGTTAGACAAGCAAAAATACCCAGAGGAAAGCGGTCAGAAGACTGAAGCTAAAATTACATGATGTAGAATGACTCAGATAGCGTGAAGAAAGGTTTATTCTAAGTGTTGTTGCTTTTGAAGCATCTGGAAGACAGGTCTTTCAGAGGAATGGTGCCGCTTGGATGCATTGTTAAATGAGGGAAATGGTTCAAGGCATGATAATCATTGGTGAGGAAATGCCTCTCACAGGACCTTGAGTGGTCTTTCGTGGCCGTGATAGCAGGGTCATGTTGCTAAGATTCACCCAATCCTATCAAACGTTCTATCCTAGCTCACAGATTCGTAAATGTTTTGAACGTCATCATCGACAGCACAATACTAGTGTTCAACACTGATGCTTCGCTGTCCACAGATATTGTACACCAGAATACGAATAAGTAGTTATGAACAATAATCTAGCCGATCATGCTTGGTTAGGTTTCTAAAAATAGCCAACTGGTCGGCCCATTCATTCACCGGTTGGATCTTGCAAATCTTATTTTCAAACACGTAGTAGGCTTAGAGAATATGCAGCTTTTGCTTAACTGATACACTGCAGAGAATGGGAAGACATACGTCTTCCTTGAAAAATTAGTCCTCCTATTTTTGACGCGAGAGCGAAAGAAAATAAAAATGGTATCGTGAAGACATAAAAATCCTACTTTTGCAGACCATATTGCCGAAACTTCTCGTAAGGCCTGTGACTAAATTGATTTTTCCATATTAAAGAGACCAATGTCTTGGATTTTCTTTTTTGCTTACAGCCACCAGGAAACAAATTGTAGAACCGGCAAATTCTCTTGCCTGAACCGATCGCATCCAGAGATCAAAACCCAATAAGCTCTGTGAGGCCTAAGCTTGTCTTGCTATCAACGGAATCATATAATTACTCAAGATTCCTGCAACAATCAACAAACCCAGTAGCCGGATCAAACCTAGTCAAAGCGTTATTGTTACACCTATTTGCGCTATCAAACTTCACCTAAGTCTGCAACCGCAGGATGACCCCTCAACATTCCTAACGCGAGCAATAAAAGCTCTGTCTTATTGTCATCGCCACTGCCATCTACAGAGATAAACAGGGGTGGGAGTGAAGTTGATGTTGATATTACTTGAACTGACTCTATCTTTCTAAATGGTTGATGCTAGTAAAATCAAACAAGACACGATGAAACCAGAGTCGACGAATTCTTGTGAACAGCTTAGTATGTTGTCAGTACTTTGTCACTGTTTGTGAAGTCGTCAAGTGTACACCTACTAAGTACTCGGTCGTCTGGATACCGATATTACAGTAATTCAAAAGTGAAACAGCAACATAAGTATGTGGACACTCAGCTCTTTGAACATCTGTTTGAATAAGTGGCCTTAGTATTTGTACTTGAAAAATAACAGAGTAGCTTGAATGAACCGAGCCCTAATCTTACCCGATCGCCACCGCGAACGGAGCGTACAAATCGGGAACACGTTACACTAATCCTCCAGACTACTAGCCGTGATAAACGGAAGATATCTGACTAGATGAGAGGCCTGCAGAGAGCTCGAATGTCCAGGGAATCTATGAATAAATGCAGAATCGTTTCCTTGGGTTCAGGCGAACTCCGAGCACTCTGAAGTTTTATTCCGTCACTGGGCTGAATATATCGACAAGAAACATGCATGAATTAGGTCACGAAACCCATGACCGAAATATTGAGGAAGTGCGGAGACTCTAGAGTTTTTCGATAAACACTTGGAAAGTTGTAATTCAACGTAAACAGCCGGTTGACTTCATCGTCAGTGGCTACGCTCCTGAGAGGAATATCCATGCATGTGGATGCGCAACTGTGCTCGACCTATATTTGGTCATATTATAACCGGAAGTATCAGATGGATAGCTTTGCACGTTTTAAAGAGTCTCTGCTACCCCATGGGCCCCGTCCGCTGTTACAAATAGTTGCGGTCGATGTTTGGTCCACCCGAGTGCAACGGTCCACAATTTGGAGACATTAACAGCCAAGAGATTCTGGAGTGTCTTTTTTGGGTCACCTTATGATGAATTCCACTGGTTCCATGAGTAATTCTCCGCCACATCAAGTCTATGGTTGCTTTTAGTTCATGGACTGCCTCGTTTCATTTATAATCCTACCAATCTACAGTTTCATTCATTAGTTCAACCATCAAGCACTCGTCCACACAATACGCGTCAACCGTTACGCACCATGGTGACTCGTGTACATGCCATTGCTGCACCCATGCACCCACCCACGCTAGACCACCTGCATGAACGTCTTCTTCCGATAGCAATGCTCTCTCGTCCAAGGACATATAGTTGGAAGAATGTTATGAACAATGAGTAGATTATATGAACAATGATAACTATCAGTCTAACTGCACCCTCAAAAACCCACCAAGCGCACGCAAAACACGGTTGAATGTGCGCAAGAAAAACTTGTAGCTCCGTTGAGACTTCAAAATCAAAGAACACGGTCTAAAACATCTGGTGTTCCTGTAGGTAGAATAATTTATCGGGATGACTGTCTTCAAACTACGAAGATAGTTCGCTTCAAAGTAGTGTTTTCATGTTTCCAGCAATCAGCATACGTGGGAATAATATGAACAGTTGGAATAATATCTAAAAGTTGACTTTACGACCTTGGTGACTTTGAAAAACCACAATGAATTTCGTTCAATGTTATTCTAATTAACAAGTATCTTGTACCCTCACAACCAAAGTTACTTTCAGACAAGCAACCTTGAAAGAACCACAAAGGATTTAGTGTCCTCTCAACTTTATCGAGTTTATTTTGGTTGGTAAACCATGCATTCGAAGTTTGGGCATGCCGGCCTTCTTCAGCCTCAAAAGACAACACTGCCGGCGTTGAAACTTGCTGAACAACGAAAGCACCATACTGCTGCAGGAACGCTAACAGAACCCCATATGATGAAGATCATAAAGTTAGCTCTGGAGAGAAGCCGGAGGAACAAAAATGATTTAATTATCCCTGACAACGGCTCTCTAGCCAGGCTAATTTTGAATGTGCCCGTTTGTAAACAAGAACAGATTTTGCAGGAAATCAAAGGTTTCTGTTTTAAAGGGTGAAAAATAATGTGATCAGTTATGTGCGATAAGTTATGAGACAAGTGTACTCAGAAGATATGCACTTGGTGCACCTTTGGGAACCTTGATATACTCGGGTGAAGTGAAACGGGGTTGCGATATTGAAACGTTTATGACCCACATGCCACTATGGTCCTATGATTTCGGAATTGTAAACCACAAGGCCAAAAGTTAGACTGTAGGGCTGAAGAGAAGGTAAAAGCCTAAACACAATTATATTTTCATAAGTTTTGTACACCAGATACTGTTTTATACGAAACATGTTTGTTCCAGTCTTCAAAATTCATGCAGTGACTTATATTCAAAAGTGTAAATATTCATCTGGTGTACAATTGTAAATTGTGATTATCAACCCAAACTGCTGCTAGTTAATAACAGCTTATCAATCTCGATATAACTTTGTGATAGGATGTAAAGTTGAGCACTTTTACAAAGAGATGTGAGTGTGAACAAACCTATTTTTCAATCATGATGAGTATCTTACACTGAGATTCAGGTCACACCACAAAGAACATTTGGTCGGTTTCATCGTACCGTACCGCGTTTAGGATGGTGAAGACAAACCGTTCTGTCCATATTACAAGCTTTCGGTCCAAGTCTGTTCGTTGTCATCGTCAGCGCGCAGACTGCGCTTTATTCTTCTTCCGCAACACAATACTTCGTCTGATTTGCCAACATAAAGCAAGTGCTATTCACATCCGGTAGCTTTGAATTCTCGTTCATCTAGGGCCGCTATTTTGTTTAATTTACAGCGAACGACTCAGTTGGTGACAGTGGATACGTTATTATAGGTAATCCAGTCGTGAAAAATTATGCCCCACCACACCCCGATGAAGTGGTCAAAGTGGTCGACTTGAGCATGTACGCGCATTCGGGACCATCTTCCGCACCGGAAAACCAAGAATATCCACACGTCACAATAGCAAATGAAACGAGATATCACGTAGTCGATCAAAACGGTGGAAAGCCTTTGAAGTACATTGAAGCCATTGCGACAAATATGAGATGTGCGCAAAAGCACACAACCAAGTCTGATGGGTGAGTTTCAGTGTGAACCAACTGGTGCACTATATATTGTTTCTCTCATTACCTTCACTCAACGCTGAGTCTCAGGGATTAGATACAGTAGATAAAATAATACGGGGATGTAATCCCTAAGTCTTTCTAACCGTACACATCCCAAAAAGGCTTCCCTTGTTAAAACCAAATGAAATTACCTGCTATTTCAGTTATTTATTGCTAGGGTGAGTAGAGTGTGCTGATTTAGCATAGCTGCAAGAGAGCCGGTATATCCCAGTTAAGGAGACATCGGAACACATATGAGTTCTGCTTGCAGAACTGAGAAAACCTGCTGAAGTTTATTCATTTCTGACAACACATCAAAGTGAGCTTCAACGCATGGAAGGATGCCGTAGACGGGTTTCTGGAGATCGCCTCTCGGAGTCGACGGATTTCGCTGAATCAAAAAGCAGTATCATCCTGGACGTCCCTCTAAAGTCAAATAGTTGGCAGTATCCAACTTTCGTTTCTTGGTTTCAAACTCACGACAAGATGATCTTTCGTCGCATTTGAGTGGAAAAATGCCTCGCGGTTTCGATGCGCCTGCCTTTGTGTTTAGGTGTTCTCGAGCGGTTTGTTTCTGGGTTTGTCGTACACGATGCAGTGCACGCGGTGGTCAAACTTCAGGTTGCAGGAAACTATCAGTTGCGTCCCTTAGGCGTCAGCCTCTTCGTTGGTTTTAATACCACTTCTTCAGCTAACGTGCACCAAAATACGGCAGTAGGTTGCATACGTATTTTATTGTGGTCCATCAGTACCAACACCGCTAAAGTGTTCAAGTTTATCCGTCAGTAGCCGAGTATTACCAAATTTCTCATACACACAAGTGTAGCAGCTTTGATTCTTCAAAAAAATTCCGTCTGGTTTTATGAAGACGCTTTTCACCATTGTTAATAGTGAATATCTCCCCGTAAGGGAGCCATCACATAATTACGATCATCAGTCTAGCGAGCCTACTCTAGTCTGTTGAAGATTTAAAGCTCTAACATGGGGGTAGTAAACTCACAATGTTTGGAACACTGCCTTATTCCACGTAACGGATTCATGGAGGAAAGGCCCATAGCCACCAGCTGCTCGGTGGGTTAGACTTGAATGCTTTTATTTTACGGTTGCGGCGATCGTCAGCACAACCGAAGGTATAGTTTATCCCACCAGCCAGTTGAAACCACCAAACTCGATTCGCTTCTAATTGCTATCGGGACTGAAAACAGTAAGACTAAACGGAGAATAGCTACCGCTTTGCCTGCCATTCTCTGTGACTGACACACATGTCATGAAATTTTAGTCACCCTTATGCGCACATTGACCACAATCCACAACCACATTATAGTGCAAACTGCACGCGACTATATAATACAATATACACCATTAAGGCGAGTGATATGGGCGCGTAGTCACATCAAGCTACGTCCCTGCATTGGCATGGCTTGAGAAAATTGCCGTTCCGTCAGGGGACTTATGTGTGCAGCTATAGCACGTCAGTAAAAATGGCTAAGATGGCTTCCTGGCCATTCTAGCGCCAAATGACAAGTGGCCGTTTTGCCTCAAAATTTGAATCTTCCCGGTCACCCTGCATGATATCGCGCGCCATGTTGAACAGATATGAGGTACACAGCTTTGGCCTCGCTGCGATGTCCTGTTTAGAGTGCTGTGAACGGTAAGACAATGATTTGGCAACGAAGCATGAAGTTCATCACCAACAAACTCAGCTGCGCTGGTCATTGCCGTCTCCCTCGGTAGGGACTCCGAGACGGGACACATCAAACCTAGAGAAATTGTCAGACGTGGACCAGTCACTCACTGAGTGGCATTCACGCATCCGAGCTGTTTCCTAATGCCTAATGTATGTTGTGACGTCAAGTTTAGGCAAATTCTGGTGATCGATCGAAAAACAGCCTATACTGTTCACGCCACTAGAGTGATGAGATAAAACATGACTATCAGGCATTGTAGACGAAGTCTGGATTCTTAAACAAGCACCAACGGCAACTACCTTTCATGCGCATTATATGTATTGGGATATCCACCAAAAACATTGCAGTCTATCTCAGAATAAATAGCCGAAGTGATCTTTTGGGAGGGACCTATTCTCAGGGAGGGTTCTACTTCAAATTCTGACTGACAGGTAAAGTTCTTGTCGCCTTATCAGCGTGCTGACCACTAGTAGAAGGTCGGAATCACCCTACCGGAAGATTGTTATGTGTAATAATTTCCAAAAATTACCACAACAAACAAGATTAATTATCCAAGAAATCTAGTTTTAACTGTTGACTTGGTCCATACAAATGAGTGCTTGTTTCGCTAAAAACATAAAATTCTCCTTCGTCTACGTTCGGCAGCTATCACACTCCGAGAAAGTACAGACAAAAATCTTGTCCAATCATCTACAGAATTGATGCTGTTTTGGTTCCGTGTGATTCAATGACAAGTTTACGAAACGGGGGAATACCCAACCGATGGGTGAGCTTCACAGAAGCCGTAAATCGGAATGTTATCGACCGGAACACTGGATATTTTACATTAAGATTGCCGGACCATAAGGTAAGACGCCTCAGCTTCGGACGGGCTCTCGATCAAGGTCTGCTCCAAGCTGTTCGTCTGAAGCATTGTCAAGTGGACTCACTGCCTCTCTCCAGTTGCATATTCCTGAGGGACTAGCAATCAATTAACTGCAAAAAACAAGACATTTATTGAGTTGCCATGTTGTACCGATTTCCAGCTGCATGTAGGGTGCATTCAACTGTCCTCTCTTTGTTTAGTCTCTTCCATTTAACTCTTGTTGTGATCCTGTGTTTTTGAATACATCGATCATAATAGGTTATTTGACTTCTCACCAGTGGGATAATAATAAATACCTCAAAGTTTTCCATACCTTTCATCCTATAATAAGCGATAACCAAATGCCATTTACAGGTTAGCTGGCCATTCGAGAATACCGGGCAGAGGCTAATGCATATTATCATGACACAACACTGCTCAGCCTAGTTAAGCCAGTAGACAACGTACCATTTGCAGAACAGTCTAACCATTGAACAAAGAGACTTGCCATAAATACGAATTGAGATTGATTCCCATGTGCCACTATTCACCGTGTTAACAATCATCCAACATTAGTGACCTAATTTTTTTGTGATGCGTATTCTGAAGGGATCAGACTACTTGAATTCGACAGAAAGACGGCACAGTAACGAACGTGTTGACATTCCGCATTGAGTGACCTCATCAAAACATACTTTCTCAACTACTCAGCATATAGGGGGAATCCTCGAGGACATAATTGCTTCTTGTCGCAACAAGAAGCTACATATTAGATGAGTGTTACCGATAGACACAGAGTGACCAGTAACCCTCAAACTTTTGGGGGGTTCGTACACAAGTTCATTTAACTTAGATCAACCCATAAATCTGCAAGAAGGTAAAATTTCCTCTAATTAGTATGATCTATTGTGGAAAATGGCGAAGTATAGCGAGTACACAACAAAGAAGAGTATATTATCAAGAGAGGAATGGCACCCACTTTGGCTTGCACGATGAGAAAAATGTCCTGTTGACACGGTTCAAAGCTGCCCAGGAAAAGGTTTTAACCCAGGGGTCTCTAATTCAGCTTGCTTACTGGGTAGAACAGAGTGTATGTTCACAAGTCAAATTATTTTTCCTTGTGAATTAGCTCCTTCTATGGAATTTGTTCCTGTTTGTTCGACCTAAGCTTAAGTATAAAAAAACTTGATCGCCTAATGTTAGGCGGAATTCCACACGGATCCCGCTTTACCACTCGCAGTTAGGAGCTGCTACGGCCGAGAAGCCTATCCCGCACAAGACTGGCCAAAAGTTCAACACGCTTGCCGGTCCGGCATCAAGCCGAGATCTGATTGATCGAAAGTCTGGACTCAACAGCCAATCATGACCCAATTATGGCCGAATGTCAGTTGCCAATGACGCATCCAGAAGACATCAGAATTTCCAGACGGTTGTCGCCACTTACACTATATATATGAAGCGCCATACAAGTGTTCTTGACTCGGTTTTAGGCGTTAATATATCTTGTGCCCCTTTGGTGGTTGTTTTGAACTGAACGCTAACTTGGGAAGCTCAGATCGAGAACTAAGCTGAGGAAAATACCGTTTCTACACCTAACGATTGCAGGAAGGTGATGTACAACTCTATCTGTGTCTTTTTCCTTTGAGAACCGTCAAGCTTGACAACAATGAACGGTCACAACGATAAGCAATGTAGTCATTTTAGGAGAGAGAACCCACATGCGACGGCAAATGCCGATGAGCTTCAGTCGCATCACGCGGCTTCCGAAAAGTTAGGGTTGCCTTATCTCCATTAATTCTTTTGAAGCTTGCCTAGGATGGTTTAATTGGACTGTCAGCATCCGTTAAATGGTGGAGTGGCATAATAACAACACACGGAACATAAGCCAAATTTAACCGCAGATTAACATTGACATCACATAAACTCTTACAGCCGGAAACCTGCTGGCAAATGAACCCACTGGTCAACAGACTCAACTTGGATTGGTCCACTGTATATGCATACACCGGTCTGCAGACGCCCATAAGAGCATAAGAACTTACAAACTGGCCGAGAAATTTAACCACACTAAGATAGGAACTATGCTGTGAAAAAAAGCAGTAGGTGCTGTATAGATGTGATATAGTCACACACAGTACAGCAGCCGACTGTGACACCGTAATCAGGAAATGGGTATTTTCAGTTTCACGGGATCAACTGTTTACACGGGTTCATTCCAGCTTATTTTGATAGTCAGGAAACTGCACTAAACAGCTGCTTCGAAAACACTCATCTAACTCTCCCAATAAGTGGACACCGTGCAAGGTACAAAAATATTTTATAAGCGGGGTGATCATACACAGAAAAGTCAGCCCAAATATTCGGTGGCTGCGGGTTTTCTCACCAGCCTTTGACAACGTAATGGGACTACCGAAGTAAATGGTACAAATATTGAATATTAAACACATTTGTAACCCAGACGTTCGTTACAGTGCTTCAGAACGATGAGCGAGCTTGCATGATACTCTTCAGCTCTTCTCATTCGATTGGTTGCACATGAGTAAGCTACCTAGGCAGGCTCGAGTGTGAAGCAAGAAGAAAATGCTATTTTGGAGATGATATACTCCAAAGTCAGAATAAAATGATTGACGACTGGGAGGTCGGCCACTATTGAGTTGCTGTCAACTGCTTCATCACTTATCTTAACGCTGGTATTGCAACCATGTAACGCGTTACATAACGCGATCAAAACAGTCATGCCTATAGGAAACCATTGTTGTCTCGGGGTAGCGTTACAGGTAACATAATGATATCACCTGTTTTTGGTCAGTAGTCCACTGGTGATTTTAGACCAATAGAGAAAGATAGTCCAGTCATGCTGTTTCACTTGAGAAGTGATCCAAGCATCTTGAGCGTTTGGTCCTGGGGGATTTGTATTTGATTTCCTCGAAAAAGGCATGATTCGTGGCGGTAGAGCTGCAATAAGCAAGTTGAGTCTAGCCTGACCACGAATGTCCGCACGCATGTATCAGACAGGTGTAGCAGTGTCTCACAGTGTCTCCACCCGCAGGCATTAAAAACGACATCTAAAATGGTTGAGAAGAGTTTGCAAAACACTGTCATGCTTGCTTAACAAACCGACATCAGCTACCAGAAGCACTTTTCCCCTGTCGTCAGTTCGTTTTTGTTCCATTTGGTCTACGTTTTCGGGTTCAGTAGGCTTGTCAGATCTTGATCAGGCCGTCTACGGTCAAGAAGAGGCCGTTTTGTCTCTTAGGCGTCGAAACTCTTATGGTTCAATTAGGTCCTCCCAAACTGGAGGCCACTATTTAATAGGAAGTAAAAGTATGTTCCTAATATGGTGCATTAATTGAAGTACTGTATCTAGGTACAAAGTTTGTTTTACGTGGGAAGTTACGGTTAGCTAGAGATAGAGACCCAGTTTGAAAACTTTTTTAACCAGACTAGCTAGTTCGAAGGCAGAATGTACCAACTGAAGACAGAACTAGTGAACGCAAGTTAACCGCATCGTCGCAACCCTTTTTGTTACAAAAATTCCATTACGCTCAAAGGTGTAGAATCTTGGGAAGACCTGCGTAAAAGAGAGGACGTCATTTTATCTAGCCTGAATAAAGGCTTCCGAATAGTGCTTCCGGACAAAAAGTGACAATGCCACCAAGCTGGCTGACTTGCTTTCAGATGTAACAAAATTCTTCGAAACCGAAGAAAATGATACAGTGGAAATAGAAGCATAAATAAACACATGTTTGAAGCGTCTGAAAAATAACTGTCATGGTAAGAAGGCGCAGTACGACTCACCGAAACCCAATAGTACAACCATCTCCGGTATGTATGAGCTATCAGGAATAAACCAGGCCAACTACCAGCTGCACCGAAGACTAAACCACAGTTCGATGGCTAAGACATTACTTGAGCTTGTCTGTAAACATCTATGCACAGGCAGGCTACAACATAGTCGCGTTCGTCAACTATATTCGAACTGTTCGTACCATAGACAGATACATGTGCTCACTAGACCCCTCGCCCCTATATACCGATATGCACAAGTGGCAAACTAGAGGCTGAACTGCATTTCACCTGGAGAATTTTCATGGTTACTTACAGCGTTTCGTACAGTGACATTTGATCAAAGATTCATTAGCCAGAGGGAAAAGCTTCACGGTCGCATAAAGGCCAATGTACTTTTAGTTGCGCCCTTAAACAGTGATAATGCTCCCGAAAAGATGTTCCGGTGCTTGACTGTCTGCTTGGGGGCGAACGTTTGATTCTGCACAACTGAGGGCACACTTCAACAGTGGCGGACTGCTTAATAAGAATCTCCAGGACAGAGTGCTGGTCAACGATTCCTCTGTGATCATATATTCATTTACTTGTGAATGTTCTGCAAACAGTGTGCTTATCCCAGAGAATCAAGGAAAACTTTTGATTTACTGAAAAAAGGAGCAGTCAGACACATGAAAAGTGCTATCGTCAACTATCTAATCGGTGTAGACCACCGGACCGATCCGGCCGAGCTATTTAGCATAATCCATCGGGTCGAAAATCATTCGCCAACGAATGCTCGAAAGAGCTGAAGTAATCACCGCTCGGTTAGCCAACCCCTCTGTTTGCAACAAGAGACACGTGAAACTGTGATACCGCCTTGGTCCCACAATAACTACACGCCCCGATTGGGTAGATTGTATCGTTTTCATACCGATAGTATATTAAACTGGTTTTATATCTTATCCCATTTACCCGATGCAACGCAACTGAGGATGATGGACTGAAAATTTTCGTGTCACCTGTCCGAGAGTTTCTGTAGCAATTTTTGCTTTGAATTAATCTCGAACTTGTCGGACTAAATAATATAAGAGCGTAAGGATCCATTTTGGAAGATTTTACAATGTAAAGCCGAGGTTTGATTCGAAATTTTCACAACTGCTTCTAAATAATGACCACATTTTTTCTTGCGATGGAACACCAGCGGAGGGATCCACAAAGCAATGACAAAATTAAATAACTTACGACGGTTCACTGTTCACTTGATCGGGTTTAACTGCTTTCCAGGTTGCGTGACAGACATCAGATGAAGGCAGGTACGTAGATGGCATTGGGACAGTATGAGTGCCTGGAAGAGGATCTCTGTTATTTGATGAAGTTTGTGAATGTCGTTCCCCAGCTCCTTCTTCGAGCTGGAGTATATTCCGAGCAGTATGATACCATTGGGGATCAAAAAGTGTAACGAAAGTGGACGCGGAGAGCTGGCGACTGGGCATATCGTCAAAAACCACTTCTGGGTGACTAATCCCATAGGTGTCCGAACTTCTTTTTGTCTGTCTTACGAAGCCGGTTTTCCAATCCGATGACGACAATGTCGTTTTGCTACTCCGCAATGAACCATGTAATTGTGAAAACTTCGATAAAATAAAACTGTGAGGCGCTCGTTTAAATTCTGCGGCTTGGCGAATGATCTTATTCCGTTGTTTGATGGCTGCACGGTCTCTAATACATGGGGGAAAAGAATAGGATAATTCTTATTCGTGGTTCAAATTTATTACCTAGTTTGATACAGAGAAGAATGGAAATTAGATTGCCTTTTGAATATATATGTAGGATCGACAAGACCCTCCTTCATTCAACCAAACTTCGCAATTATATTTATAACCTTCAGCTGTGAAACGTCTTCTTCATCAACCCAGCTGTTCCTATTATTTTAAAATCGTACTCCAATTCACTTAGACCGCAATCGACCAGTCGTTTGGCTTTACAGGCGTTAACTAGAAACTAAAGCCAACTTGGTGGCATTACAGTCCAAGGGGCGAAAAGATGACGTGTAGGTGACGGGTTGGATGACTGTAGATAGTAAATGTCACACTACCGTCGTGAGAAGTACTACATTGGAGCCTTACGTCTGCCACTGTAAACAAGAATATCTGGCGGCGACAACTCCACACATTTCTTCTTACACATCCTTACATCATCGCCTCCATTTAAAAGATGAGTGTTTATCTACATCTTCCCGCTTTCTCCGTCTTTTCACTAACCCCAAAGACGGTTGTTCGTCTGATTTTCAAAATTTCTGCTCAAAACTGCCATCAGCTGGCTTAATAGATGCAATGGCTTTGTTGTGTATGAGGGTTATTTAATACCAATAATATCTGTTAGGTTTTCTGAGCCCTTGGCGATTTAATTGGGCACAAATCTGATTGGACAGCTCCTAACCTCGCACAGGTGCAGACGGCCTCAAGGGGGATTTTTAAGATCAGCTCTTTGTTGGAGGTTCGCTTTCCCCATCCTAATTCCAGGCCGCGACTCTTTGCGGACCACGGAGTTCGTTCTAACTACTCATCCCTTATCGTGTAAAGTTGATGCCCATGCGCCCATCAGCTCTTCCGGCCACTGTGTCAGTATTACCCGTTCCACTTCAACTTCCAACACTCATCACACATTTACTCCCCTCATGCTTTTTGTTGACAGTCCTCTGCTGGTCTAGATGACAAAGCCCTTCAGCTTCTTCCCCAGGGTGCACCTTTAACGACCCTACGATTTGTATTGAGAATCCCACAAGTATTCTTAACAACGGAGTGCTCTAAGTTATACCTTATTTTTTCAAACTCGACTAACCCTTACCCTCGAGTCTGGTTACATCATGCGTTACTAGAAACCCCACACAACCACCAACCCATTGCTACGTACCACTACGCTCCCTAACAACGCGCTGATGATGTCACATCGATTGGTGATGAAACGTTTGCAACCAAAATTGCCCTGCTCAACGAACAAGCCAACGACCATCTACGCTACCTGAGCCACTAACATTTTCCTCTATATAAACCCGTTTTTTTACCCCTTCCCTCTGTTTCGTTTGGACTGGCCTGTTGTCTGCCATTTTTGTACTACCATTATCGACAGGGATGACGATATACTTGTCTGTGGATAGTGTGACTAACCTTCCAGTAGTCCTACCGGAACTCAGTAGTCTTACGAAGCCCAGAGGATGAAATTACTGTCTTCCACCTGTCCTTCTATTCTTAAATCAGACCTAACCCTGAACGCGCATTCCAAAATGTTTTAAACCCTATTATTTCTACCTTCAAATTCCATCCTAGACTAGTCTGAGGCTCCTAGTTGATGTCCATTACTTGCGATTTCATTCAGGGCTGTTCAATAAACATCTAAGCCTCCTGGTCTGACTGGCATTCCCAATATTTTGTCTTGTACCAATGTTCCACAACTACCGCCGATCCTGCCTCGATTTTTTCATCTTTTTCCCTTATCCGGTTCATTTTCATCTGCTCGGATCAGTTCGTATCTACTGTCTATTGCCAAACATACCTCTTTGTCTGACTCAAACACCCACCATCCAGTTCTCATCCACCCCATTTTGTCAGATGTTCCGGATTATATCTCGGCCGTAAAAACTACGTGAAAAACGACAGCCTCCTAAATGGGTTCAGGCGCCATCCTCTGCTGGTCACTTTCTGACATACGTATCTTCTCGTGAAACGGCCTTGATGTCTCGAAATCTTTCGACCGGCCGTGGCAAAACAGCCTGATTGCCCAACTGTCAATGCACGGATTAGTGAACAGCTTGGTAACTGGTCGACAAACCGGTGGAATCAGGTACTCCTTAACACTACACTTCCTAGGATGCGTGCAGACCAGGACTCTGTTCATTCCCCAACTTGTTCCCCTGTTTATCAGCAACCTTGTTCTTCCCTTGCTGGTTGGCTCCACGCTTCTCTAGGTGGTGCACCCATCCAAATTTCTAGCAATTATTCGCAAACGGTCCGAAACATGCCTTCACACTGGAATACTGCTGCCGCATATAGGTGTGTATGTGAACCCTTTGCACATATTTCACACGTCGATTGTGTTCAACCGACGTCTCGCAGCTTAGTGACTCTTTTTCAGTGGTCAGTGACCTGCAAACCCAAAGACACACTGACGGTATCTATGCTGGAAGGTATCGAACCCACTGCCAAACTCAGTGGGTAAACCGGTAGCCACCTGAGCACCAACTCGTAAAAACACCCGAGCTACCAATAGTTCAACACACAGCTAATGGTTGGGTGAAGATTGCTTTCTGGGATTTGACAACCATAAAATAAAAACAGCCCTCCGGGAAATCGTCGACTGGATGCTGTCTGTGCAGCTCCTTTTTCTACACTAGAGACACCACAATACATGACTGAATACTATTGCCTATTGCGTTAGAACTGTTACTTTCACCTAAATTGTCTCTATGAGTTTTTGGAGATGTATGCGCCCAAATGTAAATGCCACACTAGTGTGAGGAACGATGCCCCTTCCAGTTCGCTTCTTCCTATTATAGGGCTCGTGTAAATAAACTGACATAGTGGAAGGAGAGTAAAAGACCGGTGTTTAACACTGATGATGGCAATGAAGATGTTGTTGATGATGGTGACGATGACCAGTATAAGGTATATCATGGAACCGCATTTCAGATTTTATAGGTTCACTCTAACGATATGACTGGAGAAGTTGCCTTTCAATCTAATTACTATTATCGAGGGATTCTGCGCACTACCTTGCGCCCTTCCCAGACACGGTTAGAATGAATTAGCGCACCAGGGCAATTCATCAGGAACATCGTATTATGGACTGGTTCATCATGGGATGCTTTACTGCATGCCAAGCAGTCAATCATCGGACAAGATTTCGCACAGCAAAATAGAAGCACATAAGACTGATTTACTCATATGACGGACTATAGAGCTTCATCAAACCACGCCACCTGAAATAGTAGCAGCTTGTTTATTGGATACTGATTGGCTGGAAAACTGCTTGAGAAAGCAACTTACGAAATACAAAAATATTAGTCACTGACAGAGCTGGAAGCGGAACGCACCATGGATGTACCGACAACGCTGGCAAACTTTATGAAAAACTTGTGGTTACTGACTCCCTGCCTTGATTCGAGGACCATCTTTTCAGATATGTCCATGTCCAACATTTGGAACTGTGGCACTGTTTGACATCTCACACCATCTCAGCATCTCATCTTTAAAGAACAAGCATCCACCGGTAGCCAGCTTCAGCTCCGTCTTCTTCGTTCACTAAAAATTCATAAGCATCTCCCACTTAGTACTGTCGCGGCTGAGTGGTCAGGGTTAGGAATTCTACAGGTCTGTAAGTTGGTGTGGTTTTATATCCCACGAATGGTCCGGTTGGCATTTCCACATTATGAATCTTTGGCATATCAAATATTCCGCTGCTTGGTTGCTCTTAGGATTCAAGGAAAACCGGACAGACTGAGAGAGCTTCTGTTTGCTCGATCGTACGTTGATGATGTATGCTTTTTGGAATACCATGGTGAGTGGGACGGAAATATTGGCGTCTCTCATCATGGACTCTTATTTCTAATACGGGATAAGTTAACCCGGAGCACCACGAAATGTAACCGTTTTTGAGGAGTACATAATGATCACTATCAGCGATAGAATCCTGTATTCAGATTCCCCGCCGTTTTGCATCGGTTGCACACTAATGTCATGCTGTCGATGATGATGATGACGCTAAAGTAGCGTCAAATTTGACCGGAATTTTCATCGGCTGGAACTGTGGATCTGTACTTCACACAATTTCCTCGAGCACTGTGCCTTGTCTGCCCAACATGGTGGTTTTGGAACTGTTCATAGGTTGCTACGCTACCATACAACACAGTACAGGTCTCGGCTGTAGAAGCATGTCGTTGGGTTCTAGCCCAATGGCGTGATAACCCTCAAGTCTACGAGTGAAACGTCGATCGGTGACGGGACATCATCCACTGGAGATGTTGTTCTGATCAGCATAGCCAGGCAAGCTGCAGATCCATGCCCATCATGACTGCGAGGGTTCGTCTCAACATTTTGCTACTGTCAGTTGACACCACATCACATCACTCTCCCTGAGATGTGTTTTCGAGTGCTCACTCCTGCATTATGACGACATTGAATTGGCTGGAAAAAATAATAAACGACTACTAGTGTGCAACCAAAAATTTTACATCATGCGTCATGTGTACGCAGCAGCAACTCCGGATGCCTAACCAACTGCTGGCCGGAGAAAGAACCGAAACCAAACCGGAAGGGAGATGAGCGCATGAGCTTGTGGCAGGGCTCGACACACCATAGCGTGGGAGAGCACAACACCCAATGGTACACCTCGGGCAATGTCATCTGATGACGGCTGGCGTAAGCCGGTCGACACACGACAGGTAAGGCAAACAAACAACCCAAACCCCAAAGTTCAGTTGTTATGGAGGCTGAGAGATTTGTTTCTTCTTGAAGTTAATCCAAACTGAGTTGATTTGTTTTCTGTACTAGCCGAGGATGCTTCTAAAAGTGTTCGTGCTGGCTGTGCAACAATTCCGAGATTAGTTGATGGGATCTCCCTTTCTGTCACATCTGCAACACTGAATACTTAACCTAAAAACTACCGGGGAGAGAACGAATACCGAATCGGAATGGAGCCGCTTGAATGTACGTGTGATAAACCTCGACACAGCAAGTCGATAGCTGTCACCTATGAGTCCGAGGTCAAGGGAATCCAGCCGATTTTTTATAAGAATGCACTTACATTTTTCAGCCTTGCTAAATAAATACGATACTCTCGTTTGAACAGTCATTCTCCTAACTTGGCGCAAATGTTTTAGTGAGCCCACCAGAACACCAAAGTGGGAAACAATAAACTCGGGTTTCGCTTTTATCGCAGCCCATCAGCAATGCGTATCCTAGACCGGGTGGGTATTTGTACTCCGGACCTCTGACATGCGACGGAGCGTGTTACTACCAGTCCACTGGTGAACGCTGGATGCACCTGAATATCACTTCTGAACAGGTGAACCTGTTCACTTTTCAACATCATGATTGGTTAGTACAACACCTCGAACGGCGACTCTGCAACTGGCCTGGTTGCGTGCATGAGTTGGCTCACCTGTGAGGATTTCCTAGACATTTGGCATCAATAACGCTTGAGGCCTGTTGGACACTTCTTGGTTAGTTGTAGATGGTTACAAGGTATCGGGTAAATCAGCCACATCGCTCAAGCGTTCACCTGTTTAAACGTGATAAATCAGGTGAGTCCAGCGTGCGCAATGGAGTAGTATGAACAAGCTCACCTCGCATGTCAGATGTCCAGAGTTCAAGACCTGACAAGACCAGGGGTATGCACTGCTGATAAGTTCTAATAAGAGAGATACTTGAGTCCAGTGCTTCCTCCCTTTGGTATGAACTCAGCAGTCTCCTTGCAACAGAACGGCAGGAGGACCTTTCAAACGGAGATGATGAGAATGCCAGTTCCACGATTATCGTAATCACTCACAACAAATACGATACTTTTTTTTATGCAGCACCATGTTTGTGTTTGTTGCACAGGAACGTTCATTTAACATTCATTGCATTGCAGTGGTAAGCGTCCTATGTGCATCTTCGTCCAACGTTGCAGAGTCCGCCTGAGCAACGTTCAAAAAGTTCAGATAGTAAAAAGAACGTTGTTTGTTACAAACACTTGCCTTTATCCCTGATGGTCAGACAGGATGGTTATCTAGGTAAAAATTAGTGTTTAGAATGCACGCGACTCTCGTAGGATGACAAGATTGGGCTTGATGACAGGCTTATGGTCAGAATTACCAGTGAGGAAAGTTAATATCTGTGTTTACTGAAAGGGTACGGATGCCGCGTTCGGCGTGAATTCGCTGATCCGGTTCAATAAGAGAAGAGATATACAACTCTCGATTGAGCTAGAAAATTTTCCAACCTATGTTAAATTGCAGGTTGCGTGGAAGGAGAGGCACATGCGGGATAATACCATCTAAGTGCTTCACACAGCTTGAAAAGTAACCAGCGAAAAAGTCCAACACTCACTTTATGGCTTTGACGCATGACACTGACCAGCAAATAATATGAGAAATGCCAAGGAGAATTCCAGCAATGAGAAGAACGATCGTACTTGTCTGAAATTCGCTGTCTTTGGACTCAAGCCTATCTCCCGTTACCAGTTCACACGAACTCAGCAGGAACACAAAAGTACAAGCTTTCATTCGATCCCATTTATCACCGTGACTTACGACAGTGCTGACAGTTTGTGCAAGGTTCTATTATCAAACGGGAATCGCATAATATCGATTTCCACGAACAACCAATTAAACTTAGCCGCTCACGTGTTATCAGGATGCATTAGCCGAAGCCATCTAACGTAGTATGGCACCATTCGTATCCCAGGATAAAAGGACACGGTGAAAAGGTTTAGACTGTGTCAACTGAGAGAAGGTACTACTTTCCGTACTTGCGGCATTTTCATGAAAAAGTTTGGAAACTGTTTACAGGACCGGTGGCAAACAAGTGAAATATCGTAGGGTTCATAGTAATTTTTTGGGTTATTTTAGTGCCAGAATGACAAAATAGACCAGAAGTCACTTTGTAATGGACAATTTCTGAGAAATGATTCGTTACTTGGAATAATCATCATCAGTGGATATCACAACTAATTTCTTGGATGAACTGAAATGAAATAACCATTTCAGGTCACTGCAAAAAGCACTAAGACTTATTTAGTTAAGGCTGTCGAAAGACTGCCGGTTTTTCAGCCACTGAGTTTTCCATTAGTGTTGCACGACTTACTCGTTTGACAGTGAATACGCTGAAAAGTAGGGGATGAATGGATTTATCGTTTTCTGGTGCTGTCGTAAATAAACCCAGACACCAACTTTGCTTTGTGCATGAAGTGGAAAAACAAAGGAAATATTCAGCTGGAGTAAAGTTCACAAGGTTTTTTGTAATGGGATCACTTTCCAAAGTAAGCCTCAAGTTGTGGTAGATGTATGCCAAGATAGAGTCTCAGATGTCATCCAAATGTACTTCACCCCCACTTATGACATCTTTCACCCTTTCTCTACATTGCGAGCGACTTGAGCATAAGTCCCTTCACATTATCATCATCATCACTATCGTCGTCATTTTCATCATCATGGATCTGTTAGTGTGTAAAGAGGCCACACAGGTTTTTACGTCGATCCTACATATCAAGGAGAAAACTGAACCAATCATCACACCTATCTTCAGGCTTTAGGCTATGTAGCAAGTTTTTGTTTTGTACGTAACAGCATCCATTTGGTTACAGGGGATGACAACATAGTAAAAATGTAAATACGTAAACGGCCTGGTCCTTATCCGATATCACTCACTGTGCATACCATTCTTTTTGAAATGGGATTGCTATCAGGATCGACGTCTGGAAAAAATCTGATCTGGTCTAACATGCATCACAAGAAGCGGCTACCACAACTTAGGAACATAATGTAATCAAAAGCGAATCAATAAAATTCCTTAGTACGGCACATTATATTCTTCAATGAAGAGTTACTCCTTATTCTGGTTCTGCCTGAACTACGGATGAACGAAGTGAAGCTTTGACAAAGTACAAAGAATACAAGTGTACAAGGCGAAAATGGCGCACCAATCCCGTTTCCACTGTCGCTACAAAGGTGATTTGCTTTTCTTCTGATTGTCCGTCCATCGTTTGACCCTACATTGATAATTTACCCTTATACTTTCATCTACACAATATTACTATACAAAAAATCAGTTGGCTTCCCTTCAGGAAGCCGCCTGTTAAGGGAAACAATGTAGTTTAGCGTTATTGTAAGGAAAGGATTTCTCAGTATTGTCTGATCACTGGAGTTCCACCTGAACTAGCTGACCTTACCTACCATCATAACTGTTTTGTGTGGTTCAGTGGTGGTCGATCCGTCCACATCCACTTGCAAATACGAAGCACGATAGACCTGATAAGTTCTACTTTTCCTTAAAGGAACCCTACTCAATAGGTTGCTGAAAACTCATCTAGAGACCACTACCCGTTTCGTCCTTCTTGAGGCTCATAAGATAGACCTAGTCCCCTAGTTTCTGCCAACCTTGTGTTCTACTTGAATCGAATTTGTACGAAGTTCGCGAAATACACTAATATCTACACCAGTATGGCTTTTACTGGAGACACAACTGAATCTCAGTCGAGCCTCTCGTTTGTGATACTCTTCAAGTGTGTGTGCTGCTAACCGAATTGGTGCATTACGTGAATTTCGTACAATTTGGGTTCAATCAGAACATAAGTTTGACGGAAACTGCGCATACTTGATTAGTCCCAAGAGCCGGAAATAAGGTCTCGGACTATCGAAGTGTTTTCCGCAACCTTATAAGTAGTTTGTTCAGAAAAACATACTGTGATATCTCGAATATCTTATCAACTGAAACATGGGACGGCCTTTGTACAGCACCTTCCGTTAAAGAATATCATAAACGAGAGATTCAGCTGGAATTTATCTGAGTCCCCCGTTAATACCAAATTGATGTGCAAACGAATGTATTTTACCGTTGTTTCTACTGCAGACTACGATAAGGTTGAGGATTATGACGATGAGAATGGTGATGCTAGTAGAAGTGGAGATGATGTTGACGGCGAAGACGGCCTTCGTGGTGCTGAGGTTTTGGTGGCAAAGATGATATTGGTGATGAGACCAAGTGCCTCATGGCATTAAATAACATTAGTGATCGCCTTGGTTAAAAACTGAAATTTCTCACAGAGGCCAACAAACACGAAGAACAGGATGGACAGTTAGAAATTAGACGCTTGGCTTAGTTGGGAAAACGATCGACGGACTCAGTGCCACGCAGGCGGGAGATGTTTTGGACTTGTGAATCTAAGACCAACGCACTACAAACCATAGTGTACTCGGAATAATAATTGGCTTCAAGATATCGCACCTAACTTCGGTAACCCGAAGCTGCCCTTAGAATAATGACTACTACTACTGTCGCACCACTTGACTACGCTGAATCTCATCTATCTAAATTATTTTGGGGATTGATCCTTATGCGGACAAGCTAAAGCGCGAAATGAAAGTTGGCAGTGCACTCCTGAAGCCAATAACCAGCTGGTGATATAAGACAACAGCAAAGGTTTCCAAGAGATTCAACCTACGCGAAATCGTGCACTACATTTTAGTAACGAAGTTGCACTGTGTTTGGTCGCTGGTACGATTTCTGGCGAAAATACGCCCACGGGAATGGTCAGCGCGGTGGAACGGCGCATTATTTGTTGCGTTGATTATGGATGATATTTTTAAAAGAAACTGGTGCAGTAGTACGTTTGCTATCGAGATAGTTTGGCGAAAATTGTCCCCTTAGAGTTTTACGGAAGTCTGAAGGTTCGACGAAAGTACAACGTCAGTCGAAAGAATTCGCACCAACGGATCCCTCGTTCATTCAAGAAATATTTGAAAAAACTCTTCCGGCTGGTGGGTCCGCGAGATTCAAGAGCAGGATTATCTACAATATAGGACTAGATCCTTCAAGGACCTAAGGTACCTACAGATGGAAAAGCAGCCTGCTTTGGTTAGCTGATCTGCGTCACATCGGTCAAACTTTAAATATGATTGTTAGCTCTGTTGAAACAATAACGGTCGCAACGACAAACCGGGTGGAAGAATTTTAGTACGGAATGAAAATGACTTTCCTTTGTAGAAACCGGTTACGATCAGTTGAAGCTTTTAATTCCATGTTCTTTTTTTTTTGGGGGGGGAGGGGGAGAGTACTCACCGCTAAATTATAGACGAAACTGGAAAATGGTATAGTGCGTAATCAGACAAACTCCAGCTCGATGGGTCACTGTTGCACCGTTCCGCCAGACTACTTCGTATGCTCTCCTTCCGATAGCTCAGAAATTATTAGGCCCTCAGTTCAGAACGCTCAGCCCCAACACAAAGAAAAGTGAATTCACGTTATAACCGCATTTATGCTGACGAAAGTGTCTTGAAAATAGGTTTGTCATGCCGCTATTTTGGTTTCCAAGTGAGCATTTTCACTTGACTATGACCTGATTATTTTGTGCCACGAAGTAAACTGCGGGGGTTGGTTTTGAAAATGTTGAACCGCCGCACATGCACTATGAGGGGAAAGACATAACTCGAATCATCGATCTTTCAGTTACCGGATATGTGCTGAACCGACAGATCTGTCGGGGTCGCTTTTTCTCTGTTACCTTTCTGAAAACCACATTTGATTCTATACCCCCCTGTTTAATGGATAACCAGGTGATGCCTGGCCTGTCCACTTTCTTCCTTTGTTCTGCTGGGTTAATTTCATGCTAACACATGTACTAAAAGATATTCACGACCGACGCCTTACAACATTTTCCTCTCTTTGTCGTCTACCCTTTCTAATTGTGGGTGTGTTCCTAGTGGATTGATAAATCTGCGTGAAAAATAGGAAAATAGAATGATTGCACCGAGTTCAAACATGCCGTTCAAGTTGACATGGATATAGTTTCAGGTTGAATGATTCCTGACTAACACTTTCAGCCGATCGATGTGAAGGACTCTAGTAGTACAGATTTAACGCAACCAAAAGTTAACTTCGGTAAGCCTTATCCATTGCTCACAAAACAAATGTATGTATGAAGGAAACTCTCCGACAATACAGGAGCGGTTTCGCCCTTCTTGTGGCTCATCAGGTAGGCACAGTCCCCAATTTTCCGTCAAACTTATGCTCTAATTGAACCCGACTTGTACGAAATTCACAAGATACACTTGTTTGAGTACCAATCTGGTTTTCATGGATAAGCAGGTTCCTTAAAGAAAATATACTGCGGTATCTCGATTACCTTACCAACCCAAACATGAGGTGGCCTTTGTACAGCACATTCAATTGAAGAACACCATAAAAGTGAGATTCAGCTTAATTCCGTTGAGCCTCCCATGAAAACCAAATTGATGTATATTTCGCGGCAGGTATGCAACCTTTTATTGAACGAGAAACGAATCATGTGCCTTCTGTACTCATGCCAATTTATCTTTTTGCGGTATCACAAAAATCTTAGCTTTCGATTTGGAGTTGGCAAAAATTCCTGCCATGTAGAAGAGGAAAATTGACGCTTGTTGAGCATGCTGAGCCGGTTTTTTCGTGTTTGTCTAACCGTACTGTAAGTCACGTGTACACTGGGCTACTTTCACTCGTACTCTGATACATATAGATTTTCAATAAATTCAAAACATACACGCCAGATTAGAGAACGGGCCGGTAGTCCATGCCATCTGGAGCAAAAAGCCTTCACTCAGCTGATCAAACTTGCGTCAGCCACTTGAATGCGTATCAGAAAAACCAGCTTATTGGAATCCATAATCAAATGATATTGCACAATTTAACCCGGCTACGTCCACGCCGAGCCACGAACTGAGATTATTTTGATCTAGCGGGCGACAGAGCGAGAGAGTGTGGAGAAACATAATCTATGCTCAGTCAATTAGATGAACAAATTGACTGTTGACAAATTTCGCATAAAAAACATACGCGCATTCTACGATGACTCCACTGGTACTGAGGTTGAAGAGACTGAGTCTATGCTCTATTATAAAACACAAACATTTTACTGTAAAGTCGAAATAGAAATACCGACATGCACAACCGAACGAGACTGGACTATCGGCCTTGTCCAAGCATGCGATTATATGTACCTGGCGAACGATTACGATGGAGTGGGGAAATCTCTATGGGAATTTCATCCACTAAAAAGTGGCCTTCGCAAACTAATCAACGACAGTGACGGTCGTCAATACCCGTTCTATAGTGTGAACCAAAGCTTGTACAATATTAAAAAAGGCCCAGTCCGAAAACTAACCTTGAACCTGCAAGTAAAGGATTACTTTCACCCATCTGTTGTTTGGGAACTTCCCTATTCAGGCGGAGTACGACTGACAGAAATCAATCGACAACAGAAATTTCTCATTTGGTTGGTAGCGATAAAATATGGCAAGAAGCTTTCATGTAAAGACGAAATTACTGTGCTGAAGAAAATCCGCTGGGAATATGACCTGCACATGAAAGTGGATCCTTTCATGCCTCTGGGAAGCCGTGTACGGAAAATTTATGACGTGCAGGACAGCGCAATTATGATGATGGATCCGGATAAGACCTACAGACTTCCGATCGCGGCCACATTCCCGCCACACTGTAATGCAGCCCAATCGCTGATCTGGTACCCGAAAGATCCACATAAACATGCGCGCATTCTTGTGCCTCCGAAACAAATTATCGTGCCATGGGAAGAGTGGGTTCACGACATGCTCGGTCGAAACGCACGTGTGCGCAAACCGAACGAGGTTTCAGAAATTGGGGACACCCTTGTATGTGCATAGGCAGTCTACCAACTAATCAAGTTCGATTTCTGATCCATGGAAATATTTGCTTCCGCGCTGGAACCAACTTGTAAAATTCGGAAACCATCTGTGTTTGATAACTCACAGTATTCCTGGTGCATCCTTAAGGAATGAACTAGACAGTGTGCATCCCAGCGATGGACCAGATATTTAGTGGCTCGAATTCTCCAATGGCCAGTGGTTTCACTGTACTGCCAAATGCCCCGCGGTTGGCCTAATCAAGAACAGTCACATCGTAAATGAAAGAGATTTTAGTGGGAACCGAAACCTCGTATTGCTGGTGAGGTGCACTTTGTAATGAAACGCGGTTATTTCCACCATATTCAAGTGCGTGCGTTTGCTAAATATAGACTCCTATATTTGTAGCCGGAAGCTGTACATTCATAACTTTTTGTCCGGCCGTCTATGCTCGGCGTATATTGAAAAAATTCTGTTAGCATGTAGGTGATTTTAACTAGCAGGTCGAAGTATGAAAGTGCACACAGACTGGCCTTAGATTGTCCTAACAAACTCAGACGTTAATTCCATGTTGGTTGATCCGCACAACCGGCTGTTCATCGCCCACAAAATCACGTCATCATATAAGTAATTGAGCTGGTTTTTAGTTATATAACCAGTTACATCTTATTTGGGTGGACAAAGAAGAGGGTTGGCAGATATTATTGCGTGCGACAGGCCGATATTTCGTGTAGATCCTCCGGATCTTCTGCACAAACGAAGTGTCATTACAAAGTAAAGTCAAGCTGCTTATCTTTCTGTCTTTATGGTGTCACCATAGGCATACCTAGAAAAACGGAGTTACGGGTGCTAGTCTTCTTCCAAGAGTGGGCCGATGTGACCTTGTGCTTAAATGAGATGCTGAAATACTTGAGGACAAAGCGATTGGATGACGTTCATGTTGCCAGTTTCCATCCAAACTACCTGACTGTTTTGGAGGTGTTCGTTTTTTTCTTTGCCTTTGGTAAATCAATATTGGACTACATCCTTATTTCATTTCTGCAAATGAGGATCTCTTTAATGCAAATTAGCGTGGTTGTACGGAGTAGAGAACTGACGTTTCGACACTGGTGTTGCTGTCAATAATACCCAAAACTTTACCACCTAAATCAAGATTAATCAAAAAGTTGGTGATCTTCAACACATCCGCTGCTCTTTGAGGTTTTGCAAGCTAGGCTAAGTTTCAGATTCTTTCGGTATTCACAAGATCCCGGTAAGCTGCCAGAACACTGAATTCGTTCAAGACCAATTGAGTTATGCGTGGCTGCAGACGAGCAGAGGTGCCATTTGCTGATCGATGACCCGGCATTCATTCTTAGTGTCCACAATAGGGCCAGGGGATCCCGCTCTAGACTCTCAGAAGGCTGACTAATTCTAGCGGGCAAGAGCAGGTCGTTCAGAGCCAACTGAGTAAATTCTTTCAACCGAAATCAACTGAACGAGGACGCAACAATCGAAAGCCGTTTGTTCTCCTCGGTAAGTTTCTAGATCCACCTTGTCTTTGGTGTGCAAATTTGATATTAACCAGCTGTTGACTTATTCACTTGAACAGCACCTGATTTATCCCTGACTGTTTGAAGGAGGAAGTGGTAGTTTCAATCCGGGGGACTTGAATGGGCCGGATACATCAGATTGGGGTTGTATTTTACTTTGAGCGAAATAACTGAATAAGGGTCAGGTAGTGACAAATACACTCATTTGCATATCAATTTGACGGGAGACTCATCTAAAACCCAGCTGAATCTCTTGTTTATGATGTTTTTAAGGGTCAGGTAAGCTAAACTAGTGAAATTGCAAGGAACTTGCCACGCTGACACCATCTCTAACCAGTAAGAATGAAAACAATGATTATCACCATGAAGAACAACCGTAGTTTCAGTGAGACTTCGTCTTGCAAGTTAGTCTGTGCTGAACAGCCGAGGAGCACTGCACCACCGTTTCGAACTGCTGGTAATCATCTGCCATGCGCAACACATGGGTCTCCAGGGCGATTAAAACTCGCAATCTTCCGCTGGCAGCTGAAAATTAGAAATCTCATTACCAATAAGAAACAAGTAGTCTGCGCATAAAGAAAATTCGACCGGCTTTCCATCAGAGAAGTCCTCGCCCGAGGAAATGGTCAACACAACCATCTGATGCAACTCGCGTGACTGAAGAATGTGGTGTTATACCCTATTCAGGTGCGGGTTATTTACAACGCTGGCCAAGCGCTGGTGGCCGAATGGCATGGTGTTCTACTACTAAACGGAAGGTGGGATAGATTTAGCCTAGAGCCTCACGAAATGCGCAATGATGGTAGTTTCCAAGGATTAAATAGCAATGCAATTCTTCTTGGCCTTCAGCATAGATAAACTTTATTAAAAATTCCAAAGCCTTCCCAAAATCAAGAAAGGACGGTGCTGAACATCACTGATACACTGCCGGGCCATCGTGAGGGTTAAAATGAGAGAAGCATCAGTGTGGAAGATGGTAGAATAGAGGAAAGGAGACATATTGTTAGTTTTCCACGGAATCGAATTATTCAGTAACCATTGTGTACGGGACATGAAACGAGAGGAGCACGATGGTGCCAGATAGTCTAGGCACCCAGTTGGAAGCGACCAAGGGGTTAATCATCAACACGAATGACGAACTGGCGGAGTACTCTACATTACTAATAATCCAACCTATACGAAAAAGAGAGAAAGCCACTGACGTAGGTAGATGGTTATCCTCTTCGAATTTGACGTAAAAGTTAGCGTAAAGTAGACGTTTCTGGGAATAGAGATGAACATGAGATTGACGGTGAAGTCGTCACCCCGCGTGCTAAAAAGATCAAGACAGATACCTAAGGGTTATTCAGAAATATTTGATGCGAATTCACATGCTCAGGATACCGGACCCCAACACTGTCGATTTTCCAACATCAGGCCAACCGGATGGTCATTAGGTTATTTTGGAGATTAAGCATGGGATCAGAAAATGTTCGTCAATGTATTGTCGCGCAGCAGGGTACGGATATCATCGAAGACGAAACCCAAATAATGTTAATTCACCAGCGAACAGAACGCGTCCCTCAGACTACAACCTACCGCGTAAGGAGGGTACACTATAGTAGACTAGATAATGACATCGAATCATTGATGTAAGTGAATATGAACAAAAATCATATACTGATTGAACGAGGACAATGTCCTGTGGTCAACATTGCAACATCAGTGACGTCATTCCATTAGTTCGGGTGTTACATGGGTTATCTACATGCGCACCCACTGTTGCATCACCCGTCAGCCTCCGAGACATCGATATGACTGAAATGTGCTGCCAGTAAACTCTCAGCAGGGGCGAATTTCTGTAACGCAACTACTCAGGTCAACTGTGCCTCTTATGCCACCCTTTATAGTTAATTGTAATCGTCCATATTCAACTGCTGCACACTCGTAGCGCACTACCTTGTGATTAGACGCGCTGTCACATGCTGGTCCTACGGACCACAGTAATAACATAGAAGACCTCCACGAAGAGCCAACTGGAAGACAGTCCCCTAGATTTCTGTGAGATTGTTCATTTCTGGAGGAACTATCGCCCACCCCCCTACATGGCTCACAATTTTACCCACTAAAGACTATGGGCCCAACGATCCATAGGAGAGTACTGTAAAGAACGTTTCGGCAGCTGGATGATAATTCTGAGCGAATTCAAATTATTAACCTTATCTTTACCACTTAGGCTTACTCTTACATTACACAGAACAACATACTCTTTGGTATCTGTCTCCGCAAATGCTACCTCTCTTGCTCCTTAAATGGAACGGCTGTAAGCTACGGCTGGATACATTAGCTGCTACAGCAGAATATTCATGCACCACTTACCGTGGTAATGAACGACTTTTTGTATATCAACAGTGATACACTGGTGGTAAATACGGGCTCCTAACTGACGTAGAAGGATGAGGAAGGTGCTCAGTGAAGAGTGGAAATAGAAGGCAGGCGGGTACTTGCAGCAGAAAGCTCAACTCCTTTAAGAAGATGGACAAGATGCCCACGCCTCCTAAAATAACACATTCGAAAAACCACGACCCAAAATCCTTTATGAACCATCCCTAACACGAGCCTAGTGCATAATGACGGACAAAATCAAATTAGCAGTCCGGTTATGAAGTACCAACCAGCTTGCTGTTGGGGTAGATTACAGGCCACCTAATGTAGGGTTTCGAACTGCGTGGAGGGACGATCGTGTAAGCCACGAAAATCTTACAGCAATTAACTAGACTTTGAACAATTCCACTTTGCACTGCCGTGTCGTGGCCGGCTCCCTACGATATTTTCGCCCGTGAGAAACAACGCTCTCATCGGTAGACGGTGGTTGGAAATGTGTAAGACGCCCCAAACACTGACTTGTTAGGTCACAAAGTACTGGATCACGCACCATTTCAAAGAGAACAAGCTCTAGTAATATACTGTTGGTAATGTTGAGACTTGAGATTTTCAGCGGAGATTGCAACCTGCGAGTGGATAAATCCATACTGAAAAACCGAGTAGTTCAGCTGTTTCCATCCTTACAGTGCACATCTCACGAAACTCGTGACCTCCCGGTTAGTAGTTTGAACACAACCGGCTGATCAGCAGTGTTATGAACTCACACCTAGAGAGGATATAGCGCCACCAGTCATTTAGCCCCTGTCATGCTACAAAGACCAAATGTTTGAAGGCAACACAAGTAAATGATCTTCCATGTCAATGTAGACCTCAGGTGGTTCTCTTTTCATTTAGCGTACAACCAAAGCTTACTTAGGACCCAAATCCCGGAACGGAAGGACAAAGTCCCCCTACATGAGATCTCTCTTCAAAATATTGCCGACATCGGCTTCAATCAATGCCGGATCACATGTGTCATAACCGTTTAGTTTTATATACGACTACAGGTGCCCAAATCTCGGGAAGTCGTCCAGATACAAAATGATGCTGCAGCAAGCTGCTAGCCCACTTAAACGCAAACACCTCTTCACAGTTATCTTTCAACTCGAAACTATTTTCAGTGAACTGTTTCTTCTGTTCATCACCTTGCGACCATTTATCAGCGACGACGGCAAGCAACGTTTCAAAGCAGCAGACATGCGGAATGTGCGGCGTCGTCCAGTCCCACGTAGGATAGCCAAAAAAAGTCGCACACGTCAAATGATGAGAAAACGTTTATTTTCATCTGAAAACAATGTGAGTGCAATAAAAATACACGGTACGCGTGGCATGTGGCGTTAGATTTGGCATTGCTGTTCATTTCTTGGTACATAAGATCCAAAGCTTCTAACCAGAGCGTTGAAAAATTAGTACTTAGAACCGTACACAAATCGACAGAAATGTCCAGCGAAGGTACGCCGACTTGTGAACTCTCCGAAGAACGAAGAAATGATTAAAGGGATTGTGTTAGGTATGCTTCTCGACATAGCTAGCAATGCATTTTAGTACTGCTATTCTGGCAATGTCTAATGAAGTCTATTCAGTCATCCTTATTCAGCGCACTAATGAATTCTTCCAGTTTTTCCTGTAGATGCCGTACACGCTCTGTGGAAGTAAAGAAAAAGAGTGTGATATTGGTTGGAATGACTGTAAGTTGACGTGTCTTGTAGGCCTGAATGAAAAACGGATAGTGTTTCGTTCTCCAGTGAAGATAAAGACATCTTTGTCAGAGATATACTAACGGATTAACCCATGAGTTGGTGTCGCCCAATGCAACTGGGTCTATGTTTTACGGCGTAGTTCTAGCTGTAAGCAACTCGGACGTAATTATAATAGGATAGTACCAGACCCGTTTAGCTATTTTCCTCGCCATAAAACTTTCTTCAAACAGATTGATGT
The DNA here is from genome assembly GCA_004794785.1 of Opisthorchis felineus. Taxonomy (NCBI): domain Eukaryota; kingdom Metazoa; phylum Platyhelminthes; class Trematoda; order Opisthorchiida; family Opisthorchiidae; genus Opisthorchis; species Opisthorchis felineus. The sequence goes on along the minus strand of SJOL01009220.1, from coordinate 70,434 downwards.
GACATGGCGACAGCCAAACATCAATCATCGACCGTGATATTACCATCAATGATACTGTATTTTTACGTACACACAACGCAATCAGCAGCGCACTGAACGCGATACTGGTAGGCTTCACGTCGCGGAATCACCGGAACTCTTAAATCTCTAGTCTGAACAGCATATCTGGTTGCAGTTTTCGACGGTCTACAGGAGTTGCTCTGTAAGTGCATTTCCGGACACAGGGCGGTAAACCGTGACCTGGCATACGGGTGGAACTCGGATTACAGGAAAGAAATCGCGTGACCGAAAAGCCTCCGCAAAAAAGCTATATTTGTGTTGTAAATGTCCGATTCCCACAATGGTTCACGGATTTCACCACTCATCAGCGTACACCAGAACGTCACGTAGATTGAGACAACGTTCAAGGAGGCTAAACGATGATAAAGCTGCACCTATAGAATAAATAACATCACCCTCTGAAGGTACATCCTGAATATTTGTTCTACGGCGAAAACTTAGCCAGACCAGTCAGTTGTGGTAGTTCAACATCCTGACCAGTCAGATATCCCCCCGTCTGGTCCATAACCGGTCCACCACACAGTTAGCCTATCGGTCAACCAAGGCGCGAAACCTCCACACTGGTTGAGACGTAGACAAAGATTCCTTAAAATGTAGCAATACTCATCACAGAAGCCTTCCTTAAGGCGCAATGTGTGCTCGTGCAGTAGGTATGTGCCAGCACATAACAATACTATGTTTGCTCATAACAAAGGTGGTTCTGATAGGTCTCAGTAGCATGTGGCCTTCGTCTTCGGATACTCTTCTGTGCTGGACGGCGTTCATGTTTGCAACCCTTTATTCGAAATGTCAGTACAGAAATTTACGGAGACTGGCATGTCCGTAGCAACGTACAGTATAACGATGAATGAAATAAAAATGCAAAAATGGCAACTAAGGAGGTAAACAACCTACTTAATTCTTCCGCTAGTGTCACCCGTCTGCCGGTGATTAGCTTACGAAGCGCAATGGGGTCATCGGATAGCTCAGAAAGCATTTGCTTGACATGGTATTCCAAGCGCCGAGCTGAACGAAAAATAGACAACATAAAAATCCGGGTTACAATGGATATATATGATAAAACTGTGATATTAGATGAATTAGGGTGCGAGTTTGTCCGAGAAGAAAAGTGAAAAAACAATGGAAACGGCTGGCACTGAGACGCTAATCAATAATCCGACAGTTGTTCAACAAACTGGACGGAATACAAAACTTTGGGATACATCTCGAAGTCAGACTGACGTGTAGACACTCGTGGGACAGAGGAGCTTATCATCAGAAGCCTAGCAGTCATATGCGACACGAATAGGGGTGATCAATGAACGTCAAGCACGCTATTCATTGACCGACAGTTCGAGCAAATTATCAAGTGCGGACAATTCACCTACCCAAGATGAACAAACGAAATTGTTATTTTGTCAGAGTTTTAGTTCCAATGGGCCAGAAAAATATTCGCCTTCTTTTTATTCACCTGTTTTCTGCATTTCAAGCTAGACGGTCACTCTTTAATGTGCAAGATGAAGAACAATCAGGCAGAACTGAAACAAATATGACATCTGAACAAAAAAACTACACATATATCCCTTGACTTACTGCTTTAGTGACCACCGAAAAACTGAGACAATAGAAATTGAAGCTCTGGTCAACTGCTCTTGGTAAAGCTGTTGTTTGGTAAATGGGATGTCGAATAACATAATCTGAGCCGCATCACTATCTTCCAACTAAAGCAACTGTAAAGTTCTGAATTTATGGTTTAAATTGTGTGCCAAGACCTGGTCGGTTCAGGACATTCACAAATTACTAAAATGAAGTAAACAACTGGAAACAAACATGCAGAGCCTGAAAGTTGTGCAACGTGGTCTCAGTTTTGGCACAAAGGATAAACATCACAACAAAGGCACTGAATAAGAGTAATAATTACTGTCCCACTTTTTCGCAGCTTTATTCTTGTGACTCTAGATAAAACTGAAGTTCGAGTTCACCTTTGAGGACAAAATGAGTTCTACACGGCTGTGAAGTGCTTCTGGCAGATCGTTCAGCTGTAGCACCCTTTCGGTGCCTAACTGCCATGCTACCAGAAGGAAGCACGAGGGCTGGGATACTGCCAGGTTGCCCAAGCCTAGACAGGGGAAGTCGAGAGGCAGAGGTCGGGTTCGAACCACGAACCTTGCGGTCAGTAAATTCGCGCTCTAACCACTTCGGCCACTTCTGGCAGAACGGGATTCAAGTACACATCAAGCAAACTCACCTTCATCGTTCATTATTTGCTGACGGAGAGCGTTCCCAGTGGCTTCTAGCATTCGCATCAGGCGATAAAAGAAAACAACTTCGCGACAATCGGAGTATTCAGTCATCAAATGGCTACTCGGATCACCCGCTCCCATCAGGCTAGCTTGGAGGTCTGACTCGGCTTGTGCTGACAGATGCGCTGCTTCGGAGTCGGAGTGTACGTTTGATGAATTCAGAAATCCCTGTTGGTAGTAGTAGAAACTCTTTCGGCAGTCATGAGCGTTTTCCAGGGCGCGTTCCAAGTACAAGTGTCGGACGAGTGGCTCCCACGTTTCACTGATCTATCAGGAAAACAGCAGAAAAGGTAACGATGCAGAATGGGCGGATGAAGAACTTGGGATGAACTACAGGCTGGAGAGTATCCTTAATTCACTAATCTGATCTAACAGATTACGACAATGCCTGCAGCCTGAATGAGTCGCAACACCACACAAAGATGAGGAATTGCGTAAGAATCGCTCAACCGTATAGTTCTTTTGATGCATAGCTGCCATGTGACCAGCATGACAAGAGGGCTGAGATAACACGAGCCGGCCACAGCCAGAGAGAAGTGAGTGAGACCCCAGAGGCAAACTTCTTTCGGTCAGGAGCTCACATGAATCCCTTGCGGTACTTTAAGTTAGATGGGGTTAAACCGTTTTTGCAATGGGGTTTTCTACTACCAAAAAAGGATTGAGTATGGATTAAAAAAATCAGCCGGCGTCAGACGTGTTCTGCGTTTAAACTTGATACGGACGGAGAGCAAACTCTGAGCTAAGTTGAGGATAAAAAAGCTCTTCTCAAGGGCGTTTCATAAGACTTGAAGATATCAGTGAATGCCATCACAGTGGAAAAAGGGAAAATCAAGCTTACCAGTTGATCGGTTACTTCAATATTCCGGGTCTGTAGGTTACGACGAATAGTAGTCAGATCATCAGGTGTGATTTTAGAACTAGGTTTCTGTAACGAGAGCAACAGAAAATAAAAGGATATGAAAACCAGGAGAAGGAAGTCATAATATACAAGGACAAATTGCTTACGATATTCGCGAAAAAATGCACATCAAATCTGCCACTGCTATACATTGAAGACTAGAATACCACAACAAATTACTACCCCATAAGTCAAACTTAATCTTTACTCATACCATATATTTTAGATGCAAGGGTCCCGTGAGGGAAAGTAGCCTGTAGTCCTAAGGCCCACTGTTTGTTGCCAGCCTGAATACAACTTGAAAATGAAAAATTTGAAAAGGACTAAGCCACTGGTCATTTGCGAAGTAGTGCAAAGTTTCAAGATAAACCGAAAATTTCATTGAGAAGACACCGACATTCGAACATTCTTGAGGTTCCACGGCACAAATACTTCAAGACAAAGGAATCGCGGTAAAACAAGGTAGTTTTTTGCTACTTTACGAAACTACACAAGCCTAAGCTTACCAACAATTAGCCACCCCCCCCCCCCCCCCCGAATACTGTTGCCAACGCAATCTTCATGGATATGGCTACACATAAATAGTATACAACTTACTCTGTAATGAATACAAATTTAGCAACCTTGGATAAATTCAGCTACATCACGCAGCACGCCGTGCAAACACCAGCTAGTGATAATATAGCATGATATAGAGCGTGGCAACGCCAAAGAGTGCTGGCGCCACTTGCCCTTCGTCGCCTCACGGCGGCTGGTAAATCGAGACCAGCAAGTGGGATTCCGGCATGGTAAGGTTTATGTTGACCATATCTTTGCACCCGTCAGGTACTAGAACACCATGTGTATAAATGGCCTACTATTTTAGTATTCATGGGTTTACAAGGCACATTCCGCTCGGCTGACAAGTCCGTTCTCTTTAATACGCCAAGGAATGCCATGGTCCCAACTGCCTGGTTGGAGGCGCCACAAAATAAGGGTGCTAATCGATGCCAATGGCGTTCTTGTTGCTAGTTTCTATCCAGATTGCTTGAATGGGTGTCTGGAGGTATAGGCATCTCAGATTGTTGTAGGGTAGTATTAAGTCCCTTGCCCATCCGCTCTTATTCTTTTCTTCACAATAATGCTTTCAAATAAATTGTGGTTGCACGGTAGTGAAGCATCAGTGCTGAATACCGATGTTATACTGTTGAAAATGACTTACCGTGTAGGAAGCTAGAAGCGTAGAGATTTCTTGAACTACTTCACGACGTTGCCGCTGTTCGGGAGACAAATTTTGCCATTTAATCCAACGAGTAAGACGGTCCGGACCACAAAGATCGGATATGGATTGTTTGACTGTTGAACGCATGAAAAACAGTGAATTCAACGCTGAAAACTGTCTGGCTTGTGAAGTGCGAAAACAGATTGCGGGTGAGAGTGTGATGGGTCGAAGAAAATGATAACTATGGAATTTGAGTTCTGAGCCCTATAGAAAAGTGTGGTAGGTGACGTTTCTCGAACCAGTCATTCTGACACGTACTTCTGATTTCATCTTGCCTGGAATCAAGTCCAGCCAGCAGACGAATAATGAATTGTAATGCACAGCCCGGAAGAACGTTTTTAGGACAACTGATGTCTTAGTGTAATAAAAAAAATAACGAAATCGGATTCAGAAAATCACATTCGCTGATCCCCATCCACTAGACTACAAACAGTTCGAGAGTACAGAAAGAATCCAAAAAACAACTCCCATCTTTCCAGCGCATCTTGCGTGGAACTGAATCGACGGACGGAAACCGTTTTCGGCGAACTCAACCTTGGCCAGTTTTATATTGTTACACTGTCAAAAAAAAAACTACCTGACACTTTACGAGTGCCGAGATTCTCTGTGTTACCAGCAGCTACAGCATGATCCACACATTCTACAAAGACTGAGCGGTGGGCCAGCTTAGAACTACTGCCCAACGTCACGGTGTGGACCTCCTACGTCCCATTTGATTGGTCCCAGTGAGTAAGGACTCCGAGACTTTTTAAGCACAGTGTCTCAGCCACAACCAGCTGCAGGATTTGGCGTTGAAGAAACTACCCAAGAATAAACAAACCGTTCAAACAAGACTGAACTGTTGCCATTAGCCAGGATACTGGTAGTTCGGGCTGTATGGACGACCATTGTTTTGTTCGCCGAGCGAACGCGAAACTCAGGGTTTATTCACTACATTCACGGTTTCGGGACAAAGGACGGAACGAATAATTAGATCTGGTCAACAGTAAAAACTAGGATTTGACTGCTATTCACAGTAATAATTCTCAATAAGGGACATGTGGAGGGGAAATCGCCCCTTGTTTGGGAGTAAATCAATGAGGTGGGGCGACAAAAATGCTCCTTTGTCCGAGTTCTAGAGGGGACCGTGGGTGCTGATGAAGTTTGAAAGACAAAGCTACGGTATATAACGCAAACGCCGCGGCGAGCAAGATATCACTTGTTAAGTTACCTTACTTTGGTTAAAAATAGTACTCAAAGTTGCAGTTGTTATAAAAACAAACCCCACCTGCGCCGGTTACGCATATCTCACCGGTTGTTAACCAGGACTAGCCTATTCGCGACTCCGTGGGCAAGCCTCTGTATGCATTTAACGGTATAATCATCCGAGTTCCGCATATGCAGAGTGGGATAAAATGCGCAGCTGCTGTTCACTTTACAGGTTTTTTTTCTAAAACAGCCTGAAACAGCATTAGTTATTTACCGCAAACTGTACATTCTATGAATGCAGTACAATTCAGATGGCTGTTAAAGAATGTAAACTCAACGCGAGCGCGGTGTTCCCTACAGATAAGAACTCCCCAACAAACTACAAGACACTGGAAGAGATTGGTGTCGGAAACCTAAAAGGTCTACCGTGGAGTGTCTTCCACCAAAATTTGCAAAAACTCCAGAACGCAACAAGGAATGCACTAACCCCCGTCCCATTACGGAATGCTGCCCTATTAATCAACCAAATACGGCAGTGAAGCATCATACGGCAGTGAAGCATCAGTGTCGATGATGATGATGAATCAACCAAAAGTCATATCAGTCGATCACAACAAGGGAGGCGACTATAGTTCATCCAAGCAGACCTGCAGGGAATCAGTAGAGCTAAGAGGAAACGCGTTACAAAGGGGGGGGGAGAGGTGTGCACATTGATCCTTATCACAAAAGCAACTAGGCTAATCCAGCAGGACTGTTCGTTTGTCGGTTATTGAATCCGGATATCGAACTGACAAAGGTCAGCCTCGTCATACGAGTAAAGACCACAAGGTATCACTTATCTTTCATACGCTAGTTGACTGAACGGACGGGTTGAGTGTGACGTTGTCCATTCACTGAAACGGCTAGAGAATGGTTCCATTGCCTGGCTCTCGCAACGTCTACATCCAGCAACATGTCAGAAGTTACCTTGGCAGGTTGTGACCTGAATTCGACGTTCGCCTTAGTTTATGGTAAGCACAGCTCTTATCCGAATCCTGCAAAACATGCGTTCTAATAGAGGTTAATACATCGACAAACACTTATTTGCATACCAATTTGGTCTTCACGGGAGGCGCACCTGAATCCCGATTGAATCTCTCGTTTATGACGTTTTTCAGAGATTCCAACCAGAATTTGGTGACCCCCAGTTTACTGACATGCCAAACACGATACCTCGAACCGTTAAAAACGCAGCTTGATTTTTCCATTGGTTGTCAGTTTGATGAACGTATATGAAAGATTCGTCCTCTTAACCCGTTGAAAAGAAAAAAAATGGACAAATGATTGGCTTCAAGACCTTGCGTTACACAGAGCAAATTAGAGTGGTACCCCGATCACGAAATGATCCGAAGACGTTTGAAAGGACCGCCATTCTGTATTTTTTTTACTCTGATAGGCCATGCTCTGCTTGAAGGTGAGCTCTCTCCGGAGGATTTCCGTCTGTTTCAAGTCAATAAAAACCGGGAACGGAAGTTTTCCCTTCTCGGAGTATTCTCCTGAGAGAAACTATGGTAAATGGTGCGAATAGAACATTTAATCAAGATCCGATCGTCTGTGACTTTCTTCAACTAGGTATGCAGTACAAAAGCCGCTGCCAGATACCAGAAGCAATCCTACAAAAAAGATTAATCAGCGCTATCTAAAAGGATGCACGGAACCCGATTTTCCAGGGCAGACACGTTAGGTTGCTCAATGCCAAGTTATTAGCAGTTATCAGGCACAACTGTGGATAATCTTCAGTCATTTGGCTGACTGGTGAAAAATCATTTCAACTCCCAGTGGAATTTCCTGAAGTGCCCCAATGCAATCACCTCCTACAAAGCAATGAAACAAGTGGTCACAAGGATCACTGCTTTGATCAGAGAACTGTTGCACATCAACTGTTCACACAACTTCGTCTACCAAACATGTGATTCACTGTGCTAGATACCTAGGATAAAGCCATAGTTCGACGAACCAACATAGGTAGACGAGATCACAGTTCGTCGGAATTCACAAGCATTCACACTAAGTGGACTCAGCAGGTGGACAAAGAGGAGTGAGCGTAACGTGTGGACCGGGTCACAAGGATGAGATTGTGTGCAACGTGGTGGCAAATGCTTGGAAATCATATGGCTCTATGGGTCACTTTGCTCTGATTCCAGCCCGGGGATTACCAGGGGCAAACTTTTCCAGGAGTGCCAATCATCACAGTCACTGATTGACGCCTTTGTTGGGAATGCTGTAAATGTACAGAAGCAGGGTTTCGTTACTTCAAAAGTAGCGTCGGATACAGAACGAAAACCGTTCCATAACTCACCTGATTTTAAACGGGTCTTCAAAGCCCGCTCCAGGAATTCGACAGCACTGGTCCAGTGTGCTTTATCATGAACTGTGCGGTCGTCCAAGGCATTGGATTGAATCACTCGCTGGAAGAACAGGAAAAACCAGGAAGTACAATAAGGCAAATCACTATTTCCGTAAGAATGTCCTGTCCTAGCTTGCAGCTAAAACGACGGGAAGGCGCACATTACTCGACCGTGCGTCCATACCTGAAAAATATTTGGAAGTCACAATCAAGAGGACCTAAAAAGAGGCTCATCGAGGTTACCGTTTGTATGCAGGACAAATTAGGGAACGAAAATAAACTGAAAATTTAGCACAGTGACCTCACCACCATAGTGAATACGAAGGATTTTCGAGAAAACACTCACGAGTGTTCCACAAAGTGAATGATAGATCCGTGGGAAGGAAGAAAAGCAGAATCAAACAAATGAACACTAAGTGGGTAAGAGGCATGGAGTGCAGAGGTTATCTTACCCTCTTTTGCGTTCGCCTTTCTTTCATTTATTGCTGCGCTGGGTTCCCAAAATTCTATTTTCCCTCTTAAAGTTATTTTTTTTAAAAAAAAACAAAGCCAGAACATTTTCAATGTACGGAAATATTAGGACAAGCTCTAAGAATAGTGGATGACATGAGCCCATCAAGTAACAGACTAAACACTAGTAAACGACCTAAAGGTACCACCTTGCAGGGGTCATCGATTTTCAGTATAGTAATGGTGCTGCTGACTACACTGATTAGAATTCAGTTCCTCGGGATTAAACTATGTGCGGAATCCCGGTGGTGCGAAGCGGGTTTGGGGGTAAATAAGTACTATTCGCGGCGACCGGGAGTGACTGAGATTTCCTCCAAACGAACAGCCATATGGTTTTTTTCCTAAAGGATGGTTTGGAAATGGCCATCCGTAAACAACACATCCCAATCGTACGATGGTTAACGTGACAACTGGTACTCACCCAATAATGCTTTCATAAGCCCGGAGCATGGTAGTGCGTATGAAGCACCGGCTGTGCGCTGTAAAAATAAAGGGTCCTAAGTTGGTGTCGTGTTCATTGAGCCCTGCGATTTGGTCATCTTTTCACGACCTTGCGGTCGAAGGCTCGGGAGCCAAACCCCTACCATGCCGGAATCCCGCTTGCTGCTATCGAGTCGGTGTTTTACGAGCCAACATAAGACGACGAAGCACAAGTGATGTCAACAGTCTCGTTACGAACCGGGACAAGCTGACCCACCTGTGTTTACCATACTCAATGCGAGCCCCTTTTTTGAAGACGGGTACTATCACCAACCCTCCCCAACTATCTGACAGTCTTCTTTTCCCAAATGCGTGCAAACAGATCAGACAAGTGCTGACTGAGGACTTCACCACCGTCTTTGAACAATGCGGATAGGAGGTCATCCGGACCAGAAGCTCGGTAGCGCTTGAGAGAACAAATACAGTCAAGAACATCCGAGGCCGTAGGGGGTTCCAGGTTCACCGTCCACAATCTCACTTCAGCTGTAGGGTCCAACTGAGTGGCAGCGGGCGGCCACGAGAATTGCTGCTCGATGTATTCGGCCCACCGATCGAGTCATTCTTCTTTATTCAAAATGGTCGCTCCATTCTGTTCCTTGATGGTTTCGCTCACAGGTGGTTCCCAGGGACCAGTCGCACGGATCAACTTCGGGCATTATCGGATTTCTGGGCCTCTTCCATTTCCTTAACTTTTCGAGTACACCAGACTTCACGGTCGGCGAGCACGCTCACTTTCACTTGATACCTGATAGTTCGACCAAGTTATGTTCCGAACAGGAGGGGATACTTTTCCGAGAGTCAAGCAGTGCCACTGTTCGGTCTGATATCCAGTGCTTCAGTGGGCCTGGTAGCGCCCTGCCACAGGAAAAATTCCCAGCACTGTGGAAAGGGGTGGTGATCTCGTCCCAGTATGAATTCACATCTGATGGTGGAGCAGTTGGAAAATACTCTAGAAGAAGGTTCTGGTAAATTCGACTAACATAGGGATCTGTCAGTGTCTCATTGCCAAGCGATTTGTCCACACTTTGCGCGACCCTGGAGAACGAAGGGAGAAGCGACTCCCGAAGAGCGCGTGGTCGGAATCTACATATATGTTCCAAAGATTTTTTCTCAGGGACCTATCCCCTAGCCTCTGACCCAAACGTTCGAACAGCAGAGAGGAGGTTGCTAGGGATTTCTTGAGAAAACCTGTCCCAAGCCAAGTAGTCTTGGCTGCGGGGGACTAGCCTGGTCCGAGGGCTGGGCGAGATGGCTCAGTGGTTAGAACGCGAATTTACTGACCGGAAGGTCCGTGGTTTGAACCCGACCCCTGCCTCTCGACTTCCCCTGACCAGGCTTGGGCAACTTGACAGTATCCCAGCCCTCGTGCTTCCTTTGGGTGGCATGGCAGCTAGGCACCGAAAGGGTGTTCCAGCTGAACAATTTTTGAGGACACAGAGAGTAAAGCACAGATGCTTGACTTTCGATGTTGCTATGCACAGCAGATGCTTTTGGACCGCAGCGGGTTCATGGCAAGGGTTTGTTGTTTTTTGACCGTTGCTGGCAGTCATGGTTAACCGTTAAGCGACCAGAGTATGCGTTTTTTAGGGTCGACCCTTCCTAATCGTTCCTCCCCTAGAAGATGGTATCGCTTTTTTTCACACATGGAAGTGCTGGTCTCCTGTAGGAAACACTCTACTGCTTTCGCAGTACGACTTTACCCCCAGATTACCTCAATACGAATGTTTGTTGTACGGGAAATCGCTTCCCATCGCCACTTCTCGCATTGTTATACCTTGAATTTCAGTCTGTCGGACCATTACAATACTCACTCCGACCGCCAAGTAAAGAGGGCAGCTGGTGGTCGCTTTAACTTGACACGGTCGTGATCAAATTTAGAATTACGGGTTGAAAAGAATCAAGATGGTGGTGCGAATCTCGCAGATATTTCATTCACGTCCAACTTACCAGACGATTCTCCGCCTTGTGGTCCCAAGTGTGCCTATTCCGTGTCTCCTGAAGAACTGTCTTTTTTAGCTGGTCAAAAATTTTCTCGTGACCTGGAGAATGTTGAACGGAACTCAACTTGTCGTCCAACTGGCTGTATAGCGTTTTCCAGCCCACCTTGACTGCGGTATTCGGTAGATCCTTTTCAACCCAATCACGAAGCCATATGTCGATGTTTGTTTGAAACGCGCTGTATTGGAGAAGACAAAACTGAAGGTCAAGGTTAACACAATCGAATGGAGTCTCAGGCTTCATTTAGGTAAACAGGGCACAAATGACCAATAAAAAGGAAGCAAATGGAAAGTTTTGATAGGTATTTAGAATACAATTGGTGAAAACTTTATATTTTGCTGAAACATGACGATTATTGGCTTTACAACCTAGTATGAGACCTGACTCACCCTAGATCATCCAGTTGTTGTGCCGGTTCAAATATCTCTGTAAAAACGTGCTCCGCCAAATCGTTCCAGAGTTGCATGCGTAGGCTGCTCTCCCATGTGGCAGCACTAATTCCGTTCAGAGTAACCAGATCGTCCAGTATTTCCGTGCGCGCCTTTTCGAACAACTCCTCACGATCCATTTCTCGCAGATGTGGGAACGAATTTTTCCACTCAGCCTCTAGATTGTACCGAAGAGCTGACAGCAAAGTAAAAATGTGTATTTCTTATTACTAGTTTCCCAAACGTCGACACACCTCTAAGATGTTTTTTCGTTTTGAAAGACATTCGAGCTGACTACGATTCTCATTAGCTTCCTGAAGCAGTAAAAATTCGCACTCCCGCGTGGACCTACCAGAAGCGGTTTACTCTGAAGGAGAATTGAAGTGTCTCAAATGATCATGCTATAGTGGTTAAATCTGAGGACTGGCGTCACTAGAGGGACATAACTGTGTCAGTTTACTTCCATGCAGAGTCAGTCGTATGAAATTTGATCACTACGCGCTTCGCACTGAAGGTGAGCATAACAAAATGGAGAAATAAAATCATCGTCCAGCTGTAAAATCTTTCCGGTGCGCAGATGCACCCCGAGTAAGCAAGAAGGTGGAGATACTGTCAGGTTGCTCAAGCCTAGACAGCAGCAGTCAAGATGCAGAGGTTGGGTTCAAACCACGGACCTTCTGGTCAGTAAATTTGCGCCTTAAGCACTGAGCTATTTCGAGCAAGACTCGTGAGCGTAGCGTAAAGGAATTTAAATGAGACCAAGAAATTAGGTTAGTTAGTTCACTTGTGCCCTCAGGAGGAACCGCTCAAAGTGGTCACTTCTGAGGAATAGTCTACTCTGTAAGTGAAATTACTGTTGACGGAAGGCTAGACAGGTAAACCAAAATTGGGATCTTCTAAGGAATGGTCTCTCATGAGAGTGGTCCCTCCAGAGGGGGACGACTGCATTAGTCGCAACTGCAATGGGTGGTGTCGCACTTACTGGTAGTGCTTCAAAGACGGTATTTTCAAGTTTCTAACGTTCTAACTACTAAGTGACTGGGAAAAGAAAAATATCAGACACTAACCTCTGTAAGTGTCCGCTTGCTGTTCAACTGAGTCTTTTACCATTTTCCAAAAGCACTCAGAAACTGCTTTGCTCAGGTTCGCTGTGGTCATCTGAGACAATCGGAGCGTCCCTTCTCGGAAGAGACGGGAGTTGCGGAAGAAATCCTCTTCGTATTCTTTGATGCTCTCAATGCACTCATCCTTGGACCCTGTTGATAAATAGGATAACAAAACCGGAGAAACCCACCTTTACCGGTCACTACGGCAAAGTAGCCCAAAGCTTTCATGGGAAACAGCTTCCCCTCGAGAATCTGTTTAATCTGTTGGAGTTATGGAAAGTGGAATGAACGAGTCTGTCAGCAACAGCATACCCGATTTGGATTATAAAGGTTGGCCTCAGCCAAATCCACCTTGGTGAGCACGAATATGGTTCGTCTTCCAGTTGGATCAACAGAAGAAACTAGATCGGTCACATTGCTGCGCTCTGCATCAATGCTGCCATCTGGAAAGTATGGAGAGTGGAGAATGAGCTGAGGATTCTTAACGCATTGACAGGTAGGTGTGATAAAGCATGATACAGTAGAACCCTATTGAAACGAAACCATGAAAACCTGGACAAACGTTCTTCATGACAATTCAGCCTACAACCTTGGCCAACATTTAAGTGCTGTACAACCTCTTCAGAGACAAAAGGGAAATAATGCTTCTTGCCATAAACTGAGCCGCAGCGAAACTTTTTTTGGGTGCATTCATCTTCTCGTAAATGAAATCCATCATTGGTTGTATCACTCGTAACACCCTCCGAAATTTCCCCAATTTCTACATTGGCCAACTGATGCGCTAGCAGCAAATCTCTGTCTACGAAGATGGTAATATTTGGAGGATTCAAGCGGCTGACATGTGAAGTCACCAAAGCACATCCGACGAGAAGAATATAGAATCATTCATGATTTCCGCCACAACCTCACAACTAATAAACGGAACGCACCGACTTTTGCTCACCTGATGATAAGTGCAATTAGAAACGAAGCCCAAAATTTACGGCACTGCACCATTAAGGAAATGACGTAAATTTAACAAAATGTGGAGAACAAACGCAACAAATGGGTGGCTTTCGATAGCGAATTCCGACTACCTTACCTCAAAACACTTCACAGTTTTAGTGAGTAACTAGACAACTTAATAAACGCATGCTCCTCACTACGTATTACAGCAACCACCTAGTTGGCTCTGGAATCACAGATTTACGAAGATGTGTACACTTAGTGCGCCGACGAGTTTTTAACATACATACATATATACAAACTTACATAATAGAGGAGCCAGCGATTTACAGTGAGGGACAACCTTACCTCCTGCCTACTAGTGTGAACGAATCACTGACCGTTTCGTCATCTGAATGTGCACGCCAGTTTTGAATACTGACAAGTGAGCCGAAATAACGCGCGAACCCACTGACTGGAAGGTCCGTAGTTCGAATCCAATCCCGACATCTCGACTGCTTCCGTCTAGGCTTGGGCAAACTGACAATTTCTAAGCCCTCGTGCTTCCTTTCAGTGACATGAGAGCTAGGCATCGAGTGTTACAGCTGAGCGATTATTATTATTTATTGCTATTATGCCCATAATTTGTTGCTCCTCTACCTATTCTGAAGACCTTGAAGACCTCGAAAGAATATATTTGTCGACAAAATTCGATTTATTCCATACAATTATCATACCTGTCTTGCTTCCCTGTGCCTGATCCATTCATAAGGATTTTTTACTCATCAGTGAGCGCATAGTTCAAGTAGACATGAGATTTTGTTATGTGCGGTACTGGGTCAGGCAGCACTTGAAATCATTGCTCCATGGTCATTGCAGATTTTCGAGTTATCTAGACGCGTCAGTTCATTTCTCTGATACCACACATTGTTATCGTGACGCCTATGTCAGAACAGACTAATTCAAAGTCACGTGGGCTTGTATGAGTAACCAAACAATATAATTGATAGATATCCAAAATTTCGACTAGAACCATACTAGAACGGTTAATACTGTCCATCGTTTCGACTAGTAGGCACCAAGATACTTCCAGTCCATCATGCACTGGCTTCTTCTACAGCCAACCAACAACTAGCTAAAACGCGTTGGTCACAAAAGCACACCGAGCACACAAAGTTGCATAGGTTTGTGTGGCTGCTGTAAAACCGTTGCAACTGTCGTCTAGAAACTCACATAAAACTGAGGCGTTTCACACGTCTCAGTACGAACTAACTCGGATCGATCACGGATAACTATACGGATGAGACAGCATCAGGCTACTCGTATCAGGTACCCCGAACAAGGGGACACAACAGTACGGAAAATGAGGATTGATGGGCATAAACAAACGTAAGGTCATCATTTTGATGCCAACTTAAAACCAGGAATCGAGCTGCAATAGGCGAAGCCAGCAGCTTAGCGGCCTGAAAATCTTCAGTATGGCCAAAATAAGGTGAACAAACGGCAAAACTAATGATTGGAAGTAGATGTTCGTCTGGGTCTTTCGTACTGTGAGCCAACCTGGATAAGAAAATAAACAACCAGAGGGTTGTAGCTTGCCTCGCCGAACTTTTCCACAGTAATCGTAGTGGATGAAAAGTAGGGAATACACCTAACAAATTGTTAGATGTATCTAACATCTAACATCTAACAAATTGTTAGATGTTAGAAGTGACTGCTTGCAACACTGCAAAGCTACTCAGAAATTTTACTGACTGAAAAAAATCAATGTACGCAGAAACTGCTATGGCCTACCGAAATAGACACGGTCAAAGGGTATACCCACAAGAGGACAAGTGACCGGTTAGTCAACAAGGTCGGGACATGTAGGGTTTGCGAGAAAGGACACGTGCGAGAGCTGCCATGATATCCGGCAGATTAGCTGGTATGATGCGGACACAGACAAGCAAAGGACATGGACGCAAGCCGTCACAAGCCGATAAGCACGAACACGTCATAAATCATAAGTTAACACAAAAATACGCGAAAGGTCCCGGGTAAACAGGTGGGGCCAGGTAGTAAGGGGGCCGAAGTAGGCGTGAACTGCGACAGGGTCCAAGGGATTTTCAATCTACGACGATGCACCGCCCTCGAAAACTCTTGTCCACTTGGCTCCTCATCGGAACTGGCTCCCCTGCCCTAAGCCGCTCCGTCCTGTGTCGATCGACTCAGTTTTCAATGGTTCTACTGACTGTCTTGAGAAATTACGTAAAACCAAGGACCACAGGGCACAGGATAAACATATCGTGAGACTGGCTTTCTTCAGGCGAGCGGTGGGTCTTCGAGCTTGCCGCATACAGAGGAGCCACTGAAAGTTTCGCCAACCGACAAAGGACGGGGCACCCTAGGGTAGGAGGAGCGGGTACCCATGAGGGACAAATTGGACAAGGCCCGATGGAATTTTTGAAGGCGGGGTATCGTCACGGACTGAAAATTCATCAGGCCTTTTGGCAATCCACGTCTACTTTGATCCTGTTACTAACGAGCCTCCCATTTGCTTACGGGTGACCTTCCATACATCTTTATGCAGAGCACTGTAAGTTATAAGGGGGAATATGGATTTGGATTACGTGGATATTTCGTTCACTCATGCTCTCGAACAAATGCCACTGCAAAGCGTTATGTTCGAGCTGGGTGAAAGTAAACGTTTCTGAGCAGGTGAACAGAAAAATCATGATCGCCAAGTTCTATGCCGACCTAATGTGCGTCCTCACCTGATGGGTAGTCGCATCACACAACTAAAGAGGGTTTCAACGGACCTACATTTTTGTTGGGCGACCTCACAGGGTATCCTTTTCCCGAAGGATGTATACTACTCATCGTTGTAAACTGCACCAGCAACATCACCAGAAACAGCAACACCACCGTTGACAACGCTCCACCGCCAGACAGCCACAAGCTTTATCTGATCATATATTTAAAGTCTTACAATCATGAAGGGACCCAGTGCTAGCATATCGCAAACATCCCGAGGTGAATACGTCTTCAAACACCCAATCTGGTAATTTGGAAGGGAACCAAAAACACTAACAGCAGATACCTACTTCTTGCAACGTCTCCAGCCAACCGCACGAAGGGTTACGTGGATCCTATCTTGGAAAGTGGACAACATCAACAACACATCTTTCTGCCAAGTCACACGTCCAACTCACAGTTTCCGCCATTCTGAAGGAGGTACGGAAAACGACACTCGTCTAAGTAGACGAGCACATGACCGAGCCACCGCGGTGGAAGATGCTGGGAGCTTTCTGTGACTCAAATGGCTGTTGCACAACCAAACACTCGTTTTCTATTTACTTCGTTACGAATTCATTCTGTAGCAGGACTTTGCACTTTGTAGGTGCAAGGCGTATGCCAAAAGGTGGTACAACAGTGATCAGTTTATTCAACAGGACTTGTGCCAGGACTTCATCTTCGGAGAGGAAGATGATGCTGCTTGCATACTCCGGACTGACAAGGTTGCCACCAGCAACAATTTCACCACAGGGTTGTGAAAAACCGTCAGCGCCCACCTCATTATTTCATCAATGACAAAGTTGAACATAAATGGAGAGTGGACATCCTGCACGGACACATCTTGCAGAGCAGCTTCTAGGGAGCTTACCATTCAATCAGATACCCGGATGTATGTGAACATAAGGACCGGATTATGTTCAGAGACTTCTGGGGCATCCCTTGTTGAACAATTGTAATTAAAGGCACTGACTGATTGACAGAATCGAAACGCATCCTAAAAATCAAGGAACACCGAGATTATGGGTCGTCTGAACATAAACCTGACGGGATGTGAACATGCGAAGCAGCAGGTGATCAACTAAACTATTGTTTGAGGCATTCTGTCGAACGGTCAAAACGTTTTTTCTGAATATCAGAGAGTTAGTGTCGTTTGTGGTGTCTTCAATGACAAGAGATTTCCGAGCATCTGTTGAAAGAACCAAATGGAACAGTCTTCAGACACTTGCCGCATTTATCGCTTCTTCCAATTTTTCGGCCTCCTGGGTCCACCAAATCTCCCGGTTTGCACGGACTCTCAGCTTTTCCTGGTGCAGGACGGTGCGTCGAATTGAACTGTGGCTGCGAGCGGACGGAATCAGTCGCCAGGCCTCCAGCAAAGCGGATCAAGCGCTTACAAGCGGCTGGCTGCCGTGTACTAAGGTTGAAGTCCAGGTATCACTTACAGCTTTGGTTCGTGGACGTCGAATCCGATTTCAGACAGGCAAGTGGGCTACGGAGACGTCGACTATGAGAGGTTTGTTTGATTTCTGGGCCTACGAACAGTGATCGATCCTCGCCACCGGTAACCGATGGCACTGTATCCAGTTTGGGTTGGGAGCTCCCGACAAGAAGCTGTCACCTTGACGAGGTGGTCGGGCTTGAGTGTTGCAATGTTCCGTGCACTACACTGGCTGGAACTTCGTTCCACAAGATCTAACCATGCCATGAAGGCCAAAGTAAGCAGACAGACCAAGAGCAGCGAGACCCCGTACTAAGAGTAATCGTAATACCAGACGGTCTGGGGGTAAAGCCGTTTGTCCTCTGCGATAAGAGTGTGAAGACAGTAAGGCATTTCTCCCAGGCGACAAGCGTGTCCATATTCATGGAAGCAGCAATGCCTCCTTCCCCCCAGGAAGGACGGATTGGAAAAAGTTTGCCATAAATACCGCACACTCCGAACGCCCAACGGTCGACCGTGACCGCGGGCGCATTGTTCGATGCGGTTGAAATGCTTTTAAAACCAGAGCCTGGCACTGAATAAAAGGTATCTGCTATGCGCAGCCGCATTAGGGGTGAGAGACTATTGCCTTATTCCGTGCGTCCTCTGGTTGGGCTAGCCCCCTGCAGCCGAGCAGGTCAGACTATTGAGTCATCGGCTCCGGGCAGGGCCCCCAAAGAAAACCATAGTGTCCACAGTCTTGTGGGTCAGACTTTTGGGTCTAAGGCTCCATGTGAGGCACCTTATCCAACCCCATTCCTCGGTGAGGGTAACCGGGAAGTATCATTTGCCCGCACAGTTCTTTATCCACCCCTTCCCACCACATAAGCAAATGTTGCTGGGTCATTTGATTATCAGTTATCTGACCCATGTGCGTTACGCACTCCATTGCCTATCAACAATAAAAAACAACACCTTACTACATGCACGAGATCCTTTCTACACAAGAGCTCTTAACGTCAGTACTCTATGTCAAATTGGCAAATAGGCAATGATCGCCGAGACCTTACACTCCCCTAAAATAGATGCATGCTTTGTCTCTGAAACACACATACAAGACTCAAGTGTGGTCATGCATTACAAAACACCAAAGACAAACTCATCTCTTTCACACTTCATTCTCAATGTGTCTCGTGATCCAGAAGCGAACACGCGTGAATATGTCGTGGTAGTTCCACTCGTCCTCAGAGATTGATGCACCTAGATAGATTTGATCCCAGTGAACAGTCGATTTTGCGTTGTCCGGTTATCCATCTCAATTAACCACAGTGCCTGTTCGCAGAGTCGCCAAAACGTCCCAACAGACTGAAGTTGTGACACTGACGATACTTTCCACTGAGATTTAATCGGGTACATTCGTCCCTTGAGAAACACTGACACCGCGATCATTGCGCGCGATAAGAATGCACAAGTCGGACGAGAGAACACCTTGAAATGAAACCTGGGCGGACGATTAGGAGGGGATGATCGTCGCACATACAAGCAGAAGCGACATCTCCAATTGTATGCTGACAACCAACTGTTTACAGCCAATAAAAACCGTCAGCATAAACGCTCGCACCACCTAAACTGGCGGCCACTAGGTCCAAAACTTCCTTCGATCATTAAGTTGGAAAGGAAAAGTGACAAGCGTGGCCTTGACGTACACCACTTCTGGTATGTTGATAACGCGAATGTCGTGTGTTCGGGTGGTGCCAGCAAATCCGCAACAAGACATCTAAAAAACGATTGTTCACTTGTGCGACGGCGTCTTCAATCGAAGAACGTGTCCCGCAACAAACACTGGTGATTTGATCATGCATTGCGCGTGCCAAAACATGGTTTGCGGAAAAGAGCACTGCTTTCAATGCTCAATTCAGACTGACGCACTCGGACCGGTGGTCAATTTTTCACCAGGCAGACAGGTATCAATAGGATTATGTAAAAATTCTGGGTACCGTCGATGCGACTCAACTTCCAACATGGAGTCCTTGGGATCCCCAATATGCACGGTTTCCAACCTAAACTGTCGTATCCCGCAACCCCGCAGCCACTAAGTGCAAATCGACCAAATAGATAACGTGACCATCAGCCACCGGTGGGGGGCAACAATTTAAGACCACTGTTTCTTCTGGGGCACACAACTTGATTCCGATCACGCCATGGTGCGAGCACGCCTGACTATTCGCTTCCCTTCAAGCCCTCGTAAGTCAGCAAGAAGCATGCCAATCCAGCGTCTTTGGAGAACTACCATAGCTCAACAGTATCGGTATGCGCTAACTCCACTACTCTCCACAGTAAGCCAACACCGTACTGACAGCGAGCACGTGGATGAAGCCCGCCGAAATTTCGAAGGAGCTACGCTAGCGGCATTCAGTGCCGTGTCCGACTTTTACGATAAGATCAACTGACCGCTGGATATCGTCGAGATCGCCAGCACTGATTGATGCCAGGAAATCCATACCAGCAGTCAACGAGAACGACAGCGCACGCAAATCCCCCAAACGCCAAATAATGAAAGCCTAAGGAAAGACCGAGAAGTTTGGTGGACATTGA
>SJOL01009220.1:0-12095 GCA_004794785.1 Opisthorchis felineus | reverse complement strand
CCAGACACCCTTTATCAGGACACGAACTTGCCGGAGACGTCGTAGAAATGTGTGTTCAGTCCAGTAGCATTTTGTATGGGACCAAAATTTTGGGAATGCTCGAATCATTGTTGTCAGTAGCATCGTAGGTTCTTTCACTTTTCAAGGCTAACAGTAGGTGTTATGTGCAGTGTTATTTTCAAAAATCGCCCTCACTGTTCTCAACTTCAAAAGATGACCATTCACGCACCAGTGAAGTGAAAAATGTTGCCTGTGTAATTCTTCCCGCCCGAACAAAACAATTTTGTTAGGTAAATGGCATTATGCCCTCTCCGATTGAGCCAAGCGATTGGTACGTTACGCGGAAGTGGTAAATGGTTGTTCGTTTTCATGACCCTTGATATGAAGGCCTCATCAGGAAGGCTGTGAACGCCAGCAAGGAGTGCGCACCTGGACAACACCAACAATGATGCGGTATGAGGAAGTTTGCTTACCTACTCCTTTGTAGGTGAAACATGCCAATGTAGAAGACATATACTTGAGCACCGATGTACGTAAACGATCGTGAACGAGCAAGGTTTCACAAGTGACGCTGGCAAGAGAAGGGACACACGAAATAGTGTGCCATCCATAATCGACTGAGTTCATTGCGTGTCCTGTGTTCACTGACCTGTTGGGGGGAAGTTACATAAGTCTGAACTGTAGCTCATTTTGGTTGCGTTCTGCACGTGAGAAGCTAACCAAACTCCACATTCTTCTGGATATACATTTTATTCACCAAAAATGGTTAACGCATTGCCCAAGTTTTTTGTGGATGGAGAGACACCACCTCCGCGTGGGAGCGGGCTGGTCGGTTTCCAGTGCCCTGACTCGGAAGCTGAAGTGTTATGAAACTTTGATGGTGCACATCGTCCCTTTCGGGTTGTTTAGTGCGTGAGACGTATTGTGTCAGCAAGTAAGCTTCAGAGTATGGCTATTTTCTTGTTCTTGTATCAGGTTCCTTAGGATACATGTATTGCCAGTGGTGAGTCCCGTTTATTTTGCTTTGATATAACATTATAACGGACTTTGAAACTTTGGGTACATCACGGTAGGTTTTGTTGCTAGCTGGTGGCAGCCTCTTTAATCGGGTGCTTTGAAGAGCTTCATGGTAAGGCATGCTGGTTTTTGTGAAGTGAGTTTGAATCTGTCCATTTTGATGGCTTTAATTTTCGCTCAACCCCAAGCTGCTTTGTGTGTCTGGGGTTTTGTGTAAACTTTTGTGGGTTTCCATTACTTGTATGCTGCAGAGCTTAATTACCAACCGGTGTTTAGTTTGACTCTAAATTTACCGGGGGTGATAAAAACTCATGCAGCGCAAGGCGATGGCCAAAATAGGCGTGATAGATTGAAGAAGCCAGCGCTTGTGAGTTGAGGGTCATATTAAAAGCGACACCCAGCTACAAGATCAGTGAGAGTAACTGGGGCCATTGGACATGATTGTCCACAGGCTAACCTGCTTAAGAGATTGCACGTTAAGGTATCAAATAAACAAAAGAAATGAATGCTTAAGAGGCAGATGTAAAGCAGCAGTGTGTGTGCAACCGGTGATGTTTTGGGCCCCCGGGGGATTTGCTTACAGCTTAGGAGAACTTTACCGTGAGTGCCAACAGGAGCAGGAGAAAATGTAATAGTAACAGTTAAGAAAGACAGGCAACAACAACGTCTGCCTGGTTGACTTATCCACCTTTTTGAATGGTGCAGGTAGGTTGACCAGACTGTTGTGAACACGCGACGGCTGATGTGGCACAAAGGTGTCTGATTTCGAATTTCATGGTTGCTAGTCGGCCAACCTTCCCCAGGTGCCCAAAACCAGTCGTAGGTGTAACACCTAAATGGTATCTTCGAGTAATGCGTAATCATAGAACCTTCGAGAAGGCGAAACAAAGCCCGAGCTGGGTTTCTATGTGGTATTATTATTGTAAGGCATCAGTTCACAAGACATACAAACCTCGACAGCAGATACTCGTCCACAACATATGGTCCACTTGGACTATAAAAGTAAGAAATAAATGAGCAAGCAGGCTCCCACGTGAAACAGTCACACGTGCATAAGGTCCGCCGCAAAATGGCTGGATGACCTCAAGCCAAATGAGTGATGTGGTAGGAGCAAACAAACGCCAATTTATACGCACGCACTAAACACAAAAGTGGAGCGTTGGTTACAAATGGCCACAGAAGAAACGTGGGGAATTTCAAATGTCAAAGTAAAGGACTATACACCACCCGTAAAATCCTCCACGATGACTCAGAGAACGTCCCTGTTCTGGCACTCTACCTACGTTCAGCTGCATTTTAAGGTACCCTATTAGCCGCCGATACGGATGGTACAAGTCCACTAATGCCACAAGTTCCGGCTTCAATGGAGTACAAGCCTAATTGCGTCCCCCTAATAAACCTACCTTTTAGTATCCCTCTTGAGAACGCTGCCCGCTGTTCTAACATGCGGGGTTCTCACTGAGCCATCTGGTTGTGTCTCATAACTACCTACTATCCACGGAGACCATTTTTATCAGGCACATCTTAACCAGAGACCAGAGCATCTTGCCTTACCCTGCCTGCTTTCATCAACAGAAACGTGGGATACTTCAAATGTCAAATTAATGGTCGAAAGAACGAGAGTGCTTAGGATTCTCAGCCTCGGGTTTGGCTCAATGGCCTGGCAGCAAGGCAACCGTTGTTTGTATGAGGATGGTGGAGTAATCGTTTGTAAGGAGTGATGTACCATACGTGTTCCGGTCCGCAACCTGAAGGACCAGGAGGCTGCGATTACTAAAATTCTAAGCACTGAACAATCCGGAAGAATAAACTCAATTAATGCTAAAGTATCACAGCATGTTATAGCTTAATGGGCTGAGAAGTTCGCAACCCGCTACACTACGACGGATTTCAGCCCCCCCAACGGACAAAGGAATGAGAACACCTTGACCATATTGCATAGGATATGGATATTTATCTCGATTCTGGTAAGGTTGGGTGTTTTGCAACGTGATGTATGTACTCCGATGTAACCATATTGGCTAAAGTTCACTCATCAGTCCTCATGGAGATGAGCAGCACTCGTCTCTTTTCAGTTCCACAAATATCCAGGAGCCCCTAATGCTTCTGAGTAGGCATTCCATTGTCAGACACGCAATATGTTCCTCTTATTACTCATCTACTTTCAACTGATTATGAGTTGTGTTGGAGGCATTGCTCGTGCGATCAAATGTTGGCATTTCAGGAATGCTGATCCACGAACCCCTCCCCCTACCTTCAACCGAAATTCTCCGCAAATAATTACTAAGACTAAACCTCACTCTGATTTCCTGCACAGAAATTGGCACCTCAAAATCCCTGATCCTTAGTTCGCGTAAATTACCTTTTGGAAAACACAAAGTCCTTGAGTAGTGAAACGATTGCTCTGTTCGCCCATTTAGGAATTGTTTACGCATTACATATTTAATTCGCCTGTCTGAACTAAAGCTTGCCAGTCATGTAGAATTCGACCACAAGTCGAAATGAGAGATTAAGTACTGGCTCCAGAACCCATCCCCACGAGACTCCACTTGAGATGTGAAAATGAGAATTACAGGTAACCAAATCCTAGGCGCCCCGTCGATAGGCTAGGAGATTACAGAGTGTTTCACAAAGAGCGCTGGAGAAGTCGAAGAAATGGCACTTGGAGAAAGTACTGTTTTGAGTAGCTAGGGTGAGATCGCGCGGGCACAGAGTCAGATTAGTGACGCAGGATGGGGAGGAAGAAGCTTCTGGGGTCTGGGTTAAGAAATTTAGCTGTAAGCAGGCGACTGAACAACGACTCCTTGACGATTTTTTCATCATTTTGCCTGGATCCACCTTGGATCTCAATGCTCAACACACTCGTGGAAAAGATCTTGGTGTAGGAGTCTATAGGTGGTGGAGATCCGAAAACATTTTCGGATAATGATAACTCCTGAGTGTTTTCAGTCCTGGATGAACTCTGGAGACAGAATCTGACTTATGGACCTTGATGAACCTTACTGTGAGCACTTGGCTGATTACGTGTAGGAGGATAAGAGTTAGCCTGCATATGCGATTTTCGGTAAAATGATAAGCGATAGCCGAAGTCGTGCTGATGCTGTATGCGAGGGTAGCTAGCCCACGATCTACAGTTTTGGTTCAGAAAGCGCCAAACTGACCCGGAGCATATGGGACGACGGGCTCATGACGGGGTATGTAGGGGAGTAAGCAAGAAACAGTTATGATATTTTGTTGGGTTAATGTGGCTTTCTTGCTTCCCTGTGAGAGGGCAAAATGGCACGTTGCAGTCAGCTTATTGAAGAATTTGTTTGTTTCCACGTGATATCCTCGGTGAGGTGCAGAGCGAGGAACAGTTCCGGTTGCAGGTAATTCTCCACCAGGCAGCAGCATGACCACGGCTTCCAAGAGGGGCTGGTACCACAATATCGTCCACCACTAGAGGCTCGCCGAACACGGTGATGTCCAGAAGAGACGACAGATTTGTTCTGAGGGACGAAATTGAGTAGGTGTGGTGTTGTGTCACCGGCCGGAGTTAACTGTTTGCAGCAGAGCAGTATCTTATTGTGACTGGAATGACAGTAGTTTGCAATCTACGAGCGCTTTGTTTAAGCCTCCAAGAACCAGGCACTTTGAGTAGTAAAAATGTGGGAGTATGTGGGAGAGTGGCAGACGAGTTGTACAGTTGAAAGTGGTGCCTGAGTAAAATACGGTTGAACCAGAGTATGTCGATTGCAGAAAATGGGGAGGTGCGGTTGATTACGACGGTTATAAAAGGTGGCACAAATGATGCGCGATGTAACCTAAAAATGCAATTCTCAAACACGGAATATCTGGGTGATATCATGGTTTAGTAAGTCTAGTTGGGTGGAAAGGCAGTAGTAGTAGTAGTACTTAGCCATTCAGCTCACGGTACACACTGCACATACCGGTACAGTTTATATAAATGGACTGCAGTACCCCACTGTCTATAGTTCCGTCTGTCTATCCGGCGTGCTGAAAACCTACCGTTACAGTTTCGTTCTTGATTGAGGTTACAGTATGGAACTGGCCAGGGGTCGCGTTTAACGACAAACTTGGACCGTGAGAATGACCAAAATAGCACGACACAGGACACGTTCCTCTCCTCTTGGGCTGATAAAACACTCCAGTGATGGAGTACAACTGCAGTACGAAGGTACCGCGGCTCTCCTTCTCACGATTTATAGTTCATCTTGCCAGAAAGTAATGACACACGCTTGTGTTAAAACAGCGTAATATAATTTCCATTTGGATTGATCCAGGTTCTGGAGGGAGTGATTATATGAGAGGTGGTTCATTCAGTCGTCAGAGGGATTTCAGCCATTTCATCACAGAGGCTTGAAAAGTTAGTTCACAATTATCACGCCATCCAGACCATCCGATGATACAGCGTTACCTGTATCTGTTTCCAGTTGACACACTCCGGTATAATTTTGAGGCTGTCCAAGAATTTAAAATAAGCAAGCAGATTTCACGAGTGCTCTTTTGTCGTCAGAACCAACATTTTTCGGTCCGCAGGGCAGATAACTTAGAGTGCACTATGACTGGCCCCACAGACGATTGGCATGGAACATAAGTCATTTACATTCCTCTCTATGCCCAAATGAGACTTTAGGGCATCTTCCAAAACTGTGCGGGAAGGTTCGGGACATTACAGCAGAGATTCCCATCTGAAAGTGAAGCAAGTCTCTGATATAAATTCAAAGAGCGCTGTAATGCCGTTTCGTCCTTGATGAGAATAACCGGCGGCGCGCATATCGCGGAAATGTGGGGATCTTTGGATCCACAACCGCCTAGCTGGCAGTTTGAGCACTAACTAATGGGCCACCATTAGACTCATCAGCCGTGTGATTGGATCGCACTTATGCAGAATACAGGGCCATATCCACCATTCACGGAAACAACATTATGTGACCACGTGCTGACTGGTTTCTCAAAGGGAGAAATCTTAGACGGAAGGCTGATTTGATGTGTACGTCTCCTTCTCCAGGGTCCAGCAGCTGGATATGCAGACGATAAGAAACTCTCGGTCTGCGTCCATGCGTTATCTCAAGAGATATCACGTTGATTCTGGCACTCACAATAAAAGTAGGCAATCTCTTCGCAGGTCTCTGCCTTTAGGCCTTCTTTCGTGTACCTGGACAACAGACTTTTTCAGTAGAACGCGGGTGTATGCAAGGTAGAAACTTGCGAGATTGGGGATGCCATTCATACACTAGGAACCAGGGGCGCCCGTTTTTTCAGAAAATATCTTTTTCCAACCACGTACACTGATGTGTCTTTCAGAACTTCGGATAGGATCGATGGCTTGATGCAGATCGGGTAATTCGCTGGGGGAAATCCTTTAATTAGGGTTCACAATGGACTGGAGAAAACTAGCGTCCGGACATCAGTGATCCCGGTAGATACATCAGGCTGATCGGAGCCTGCTGCGTCAGCCTGGAACACATAAGAAATAGCTATACATCTATCAAACTAGTGCAGGAAAAGGTAAGCGTTCCACCTGCTTAGTTAATCTTCAGGTGAAGGTAATCTACCAGCGACACACATAGCTCATCACTCATGTTGGAGAGCTGCGCACATCCGCTGATAACAGAAATGGCATCGGAAGGCCTCCAAACTAGAAACTGCCAGATGTTCTTTTCCCACACTACCCTGGCCCGCCCAAATGTTGTTACGCTTTCCGCAGGTTTAAGCACTATAACCGATAGCTTTGTTCACCATGCACCGCGCTCAGCTACAGCTACTCCGCCTCGGACGTCGGCAATCACCCCAAATATTTCTAAGGTTGTGTCAAACCTTTAGGGCCAACATATGTGGCTGTTTTCATTCTTGGCACGCCGAAGCAAACAGGACAACAAGAGGCTGTTTCTAGACCCTAAATTCCCTCTGCAGTAATGTACGACGTAACTCGGTGTCAAGGGTCTGAAGCGTTAGTACTGCAGTTGAAACCACTGCCCCATCGCTCTCTTCTGCCTTCCGGCTGCACAATTCGGGCGACGAAAAGGAAACGTATGTGAAGTAATTTTGAGAAAGTGAGGTTGGACACGAGACGCCCGAACAACGGAAAGCGCTAGCTGAAGTTGCGCGCTGCTCACAAAGTGTTCCTTTGTAATGCCAATATTTGGCATCCATCAAAACCAGTTTCGATTCAAAATAGACCATATCGTCCAATTGATTATTGCTTGCCGGTACTTCCGGAATAGCTGTATGGGCTCCAATCCTTGTTTTTATTACGCTTTCTAAGACTTTGCAAAAACCACATAACCCTGTTATCCATCAAGAACTCGCAGACCCGGAAGTTAAACAAATCCGTCAGATGTGGCTCTTCCGACGTCTGCCTGTCGGTTAGATGCCGGATAATACCAAAGAAAGAAGACAGATATCCGAAGTCCCACTCAAGTCCGACAAGCTTACATGCGGTGTAACCCAGTAAGCATTATCTGGACAGTGAGGGATTTCTTTTAGTGGCAAATCCTTGGCTCGGACTGATTCATCGTCCAGCTCCAAAACTTACACAGACCGAGAAGATTAGTATGAAGTGTCAAGGAAGCGAGGGATGCGAAATATTCTGGAAACGCCTGCAATTTCCTCTACTCGATCAGGTCGATTGGTCCCAAATAGCGCCTGACATAGATCACAATGACTCTATGATGTCAAGCGAAGAACTCTTGGGTAGTTGGGTGGAATACTTCTTGGCCAAAATACACCACGTCCATTCCGGATTTTCAACCCTCGACACAATCGTGCAGTGTGAACGATAGGCCCTTACCCTCAGAATTTTCCCAGTGTGTATGAAATCAGCGCATTGGTTCAAAAGTATTGAACAAAGCACGCTATTATGCATCCATTGGGGCACACGGCATACCATTCATGGTTTCGCGGATTGACACACGGGATAGAGGGTGTCGCCCAAGTTTCCCGGGTCAGTTTTGTTCTTGTCGTTCGGCGGATGCCGTTCACCTGAAAGGCACAAGCAAGAAAAGGGTGTAGCAATGCTCTTTGCGTCCTTAGCGCGGGGCGGTAAGCTTACCAGCGCTAGAACCTGCATAAAACAGCGTCTAATAGTGCTTCCAACGACCATCGTGCCTCGAGGTTTGCGCCTGCTAGGCTGGAGTGTTGTTGAATGTTTGCGAGCCATGGCCTCTGCGGAAGGATGTTGTGGCACATCAACAGTTTTTTGACACTGATGTACCAGAAGTGTTGCAACTGTCGGATGGCATCGTCGAATTCACGACGAGGTAATTCAAAACAGACATTTGGCTGTGCAAGAGGTACTTCAGTCGTGGGAAACTCGACGCCAACCGTGGTGGCTCGTCTACGTGCTGCAAATGTCGAAAAATGGTCCATCGAGACGAGTGCTGCTTTCTGTGCCTCCTTCAGGATTGTGCAAGCCGAGCGGTGGATAACACACCACTCGGTTGCGGGATGGTAGCGAGATCGTAAAGAGCTTATGTGCTGTAGATGCGGTCGATCTCAAGGGTAAGGTCGCCGTGGTATCCCTTCTCGCGGTTGAAGACACCGCGAGGAACACGGGTTCATCGACATAAGTGTCCACAAAAAGGCTTTATCCAGTACAATATCGGCAAAACTGCCGACTCTTAGACGCACACCCCAAATTTATCCGAAACTGCTGTTTGAACACAGGAACCTTCAACATAAAGTTTAGCATTTGATGGTATTTATTCCAACCCATGCGGCAGCAGTGTTGTTGAAAGCTGTTTAAACGTACTCGAGGTCCACCATGGGCGAGGAATTTATGTTTCAATGGATGCAAACGGCTCAGTGTGTAGTCCCCGTGAAGGCGATGGGTAATTTTGTGGAAAGCTGCTTTCTTTAAGCGTTTTCTTCTGTATTTGGAAATGACCGAAAGAATATATGAACAATAATTACGCCCTCTTTGTCCGCGCAGCATCCATTCGTAACCTCTATCGAAAAGGTCTTCCATCGTAGTGGCGGGCATTAGTAGTGAGTTTGCCTTTGTAACAGTGAGACTCCAGCTTCGGCGCGGACACTGATCGAGAAATGTGGGCAACGGTGTTTATTGAGCACCCGGTGAGTTAGCCACTAAAAGTTTGTTTAATTACGTGTTTTCAGTGATTTTGGAGAAGGTCTACAAGAGTTGTAATTGATTATACATTCTTCCTTTCAGAAACCCTGTCAAGTGAAAGCGGCTTCCTTAAACTGAGAACTGGATTGACTACACATTACGTTTGTACCAATGCAACCAATAAATAGAAACATAATTCGCCCAGGGTGGTTATGTATTTTTCAGGCATGGGCTTAGCAGATGGACGACATGTATGGATATGAGGGACCGTCGTTGCCCGTTGGATTGGTCTATTATGTATTGTTGGGTCCTCATAATCAGCGTCGCACATAGACACGGGCATACCAGTTATGATAAGTGGCCAAGGTAGACAACATCGAATGCGGTTATCAGTATAACGGGCGTCGTTGGCCATTGGATTAGGCTACCGTGCATAGGTGAGGCCTCATAATCAGCGTCGCACACAGGCACGGGCCTAACAGTTACGATAAGCAGTCGAGGTGAGTGACAACGACTACCGGTATCATGATGACCGGCAATGGATGCCCTTAGTTGCCATCATTGTATTTGCGCTTTCTGACGTATTCCACCTATGGAGCGTCACACTACTAATAGGAATGATATCATTGTGTTGGTAAGTTACCTGCAGTTATCTCGTGGCTCTGTATTATCCGCAGGCTCGTTATGCATATCTGGAAAAGAGGATCATCCACAGAGATGGCCCTCGCATCGTCACTGCACAATTCATGCAACTATCTGACACTGTCATACTTATTGGAGGGCGGGCGCCTTAGGAAAATGTGTTGTGCCGCAGTTCGCTGAACAAACTCATCTCGTTTGTTAAATCTGAGTAGTATAAAGCAAACAAACGTCACTGACCAATTTTCTTGGATGGAATTTGCATTGTATTGTCTGCAGATGTCATCTCGTTCTTAAAGAACACTGAAGAACGTCAAAATATGATAAAGTGCGATTTCGTGCTTTACCTCTCGTAAACCGGTGACAAGTTGCTAATCGGTGATAGTCCGCGACCTTGAAATTTCGCTCGCTTAAACAAAATGTTATGAGCAACATATCGCCGAAGGGTACAAACGGATTAGACTAACTCTCCGTAAACGTCACAACTCCGGAAACCCTATGGTTTCGGCGGAAATAATTTAGGTGTGCTTCTAGTGAGCGGCTGTCCATCCTGTTTTGAAGGTGTTTATCCATTCTATTTTAGCCTATTTACACAAACCTAAGCAAATACGGAGCCAAGTGATTCAAGTTCACGATTGCCGTGCACCCGTTGCACCCATTCCGGATTTTCATCAGGAATGCGTTGCCTTCGTCTGATTGGTTCAAGCTGAGTGATGTTTCTGTCCCACTGACACCGCTTGGCTGCACCCCGGTGTCCACAGTCCTCTCTTAGGAGGCCGATTTTTTTGCGTATCCCGGTTGTTCAGCCTGATGCCACGAGGTGAGTTATGTGCACTGCAGGATTAGATTTGAGATAATGTAAGGGTGGTAAGTTCGAGTAGGTCCACGAGTAAGAAGCTGGAGGCTAATGGATTCGGAGCTGAGGTGTTCAATACTGCTCGCAGTTGCAGGCTGAGTGGCTGAAAGTAGAGGAAGCAGATGTCCCGCAACATGAGCGGTGATAAGTATGGTGGGATTAGTAGTATCTAATAGGAGACAACATAGAGTAATTACGCTTTGACGTATTAGGTAGAAACCACCTCATATGTCTGGACGTTAGGAGTTTAAGGTGTGTAGGTCAATCTCCGATGACTGGCTGTCTGAAATATGTATGGTTACTTTTCAAGGGTAAACTGGAGGCCAGTGAGTGTAGTGTTACAGCAGCGGCCAGACTGTGCGGGTCAACGTGGTGTTTGTGAGAGTAAACAGTTCATGATAGGCCAGCCAACTGGGAAGACCTAGACAAAGAGTGTTTATCCCCGATCAAGAGGACTTGTGTAAAGCTCGAGATAGCTCAGTGAGTAAGGCGCGAACTTACTGATAGGAAGATGCGTGGTTGGAACCCGCCCTCAGTATCTCGACTTTTTCTGTCTAGGCCTAGGCAACATGGCAGTATCTTAGCCTTCGTGCTTCTCTCCGGCGGTGTGACGGCTGCAAGTCAACGTTGAAATGTGCTTAAATAATGGTCATGGTTGTACGGCACCGATATCATGCTGTCGATGATGATGATGATGATGATGATGATGATGATGATGATGATGATGATGATGATGATGAAATAACGGTTATTTAAAACTCCAGTAGCTGGAAAACATGATTATTTGACGGCTGTTACTCGGCTACTTAACGTGAAAGTGCGTTTTACAGTTGATTTTTTAAACCTCAAGGTGACAAAGAGCACGGTTATCCGGTGGCACTGCTGGTGCGAGTAACCAATGTATGATGTTGGTCAGTTATTAGAGTTACTTAACCGCCTTATAGCCCCAACACTAGGTTATCTGGACTCAATGTGCTGCCAGGGTGCTCACCGAAACGGTGTTACAACTGAACGATGATTGGAGTTATTAAGTATACCCGGTCATAGCACAATGGGCAGGGGTAATGGAAATGCTGCTAGATAAATGGGGATGCTACGGGGGAATTTGGCGAGGGAGTGCAAGCGGAGGCTTGTAATCAGTACTTCGGGAGGGATAGCTGGTAAGCATTCGGTCCAGGGTTCGTTTGAGTGTGAACTTTCTTAGCACATACTGTCGACTCAGGAGACTTTTTCCATAAAAAAACTACACTTGGCGAGAACAAAGTATCACGGTGCCCGGCTTGTATACCTCCTCTAGAAGACATTGAGTTTGTGATAATGGAAACCGGTGTTGTGTACGAGGGCGAAAGGAAACTTGGTGAAGGAGCCGCCAATTAAGACACGGAAGTTATAGTAAGACACTCACATGGAGGTCTGTATTTGGTGGAGGGGAAGAGTAAGCTTAGATAGCCGTTCTGTGTGGACACGGATTCACGGATTGATACACAGGATCGAGGCTTTTGCCCAAGTTTC
>SJOL01009213.1:233029-398831 GCA_004794785.1 Opisthorchis felineus | reverse complement strand
TGTAAGCGGGTATGTGGTTGTGCAGCAGGTAAGCAGGAAAGCATCCAGAAACATAGACTACGATGGCTCGGCCATGTTCTATACATGCCAAGACACCGTCTACCGAGATGAGTGTTGTTCTCCGTGCCTCATTCAGAACGGTGCAAACCGCAAGGCGGACAACGTTCAAATTGGCAAAAAAGGTATGGAGGACATTAAGAAAAGTTTTGGAGTTGTTGGTGTTGTGCGCCTTCAAGAATGAGATATCCATGACCCCGCTTGCGCTTGGATGGAGATATTGCAAGAACTGGTGGCTGATCAATATCAGTGGAGTGCTTGTTGTCACTGAACGCTTGAAGGTGTAGGCACCTCAGAATGCTTGACACAGTCCAGCACCAGGTTGTCTCCCTCATCCACCCTTTTTCTCCTCTTCTCACTCCAAGGCTTTACATATAATTAGATGAACTTCATGGTTGTACGGCAGCAAAGCATCACCGTCAGCGCTGATGTTTCTGTCGCTGATGAAGATGTAGGCGCTGTTAGTTGACCAACGTCCAGTAGTGTCAATCACCGCAGACATGAGGAAGGTGTCACAAAGACTTATTTCCAGCCAGGTGTATGTATACATGTAACTCAAGGTAACCATGAGTTCTAGTCTGAAAACGAGTTTCATGATCAATTCACAATAAGTTCTTCCACGGAGGCCACAGGGAGGCTTGACAGGTGATTGAAAGCACAACTGCAGACGGTAAACCGGTCATCGCTCTAGTATTTTGCCGCCAGTAAATAACACAGGATTGGCTTTCAGACATCCGAAGTGAGCAAGTGTGCTCGTGCTTCCAGCCATCTAATGGGAGGAAAGAAACAGGCTCAAAGGTAGACTGTCTGGGTCCTGCATTCGAATGGCCACTCAAACCGGACAGAACACCACGCTTCAGCACGCCGGAAGAAAACAGCTGGTGGGTGCGCGAGGGGGGCGATAGTAGCATATTAGTCTCCAGTTTTAAAACCTTCATGTGTGGCTTGAGTACTAGTAGGAATTAAGAAATGGGAGTCTGGTTACGCAGTGATCAAAACGGGCACTTTACAGGTAGGGAGTTCTATCTGAAGTGGATACCACCGGTATGGGGTTGGAGAGCTCTCAACGGTCGTTCAAGAACGACTTAGTACAAAGTAGATTAGGAGGCTTGGGGGTGAAAAAAGATTGCCATAAACCAACAGCATCAAACAATAAGTCCCTGTGTTGCAAAAAGTCAGGCCCTGCTCCATGCATCAGTGTATGTATATCTATTTGATATTCCCCACTAGATCTTTGATCAGTCAATCCTATCAAATTCGCTCCATAATCAGAGGCCGAAAATGTTCAAGCGCACGCTCAAACGAGTGTGAAGCAAGAAGGGTTTTTCCAAACGTTGGCTCAACGACAAGAAAGTGTTGGTCATTTGATCGTTTGATGTTGGGCTCACTACCGGGTTCAACTAACTTTGACGCAACTGGAGAGTTTTCACGTACATATGAAAGTGTTTTCGTGACGTGATCAAAAAAGTGCTCCAAAGAAGAAAGCTGATGGAAACCTGAGCAGAAATCGGGGCCGGATGGCGTGAGATTGAAAAAAATCGTACAACTCTAGCATCCTTTTGGTGCCTAACTGCCATACCTCCAAAAGGAAGCAAGAGGGCTGGGATACTGCCAGACTGCCCAAGCCCAGGCAGAGGTCGGGTTTAAACCATAGACCTCCCGGTCGGTAAATTTGCGCTCTAACGACTGCTCTATCTCGCCGCTGGATGGCATGGAAGTAATTGAATTATTAGACAAAGTGCTGCTAGATGATCTTATTGAAGTACCTGTTGATACACCCGGGGCTTATAATACATCCTCCTGACTACCAGTGCCGCGAAATCCGGATTTGGTTTTTTAGGGGTCTCGCCGGACAACAAGCTATATTGTGGAACATAGAATGGACGGGTTAAATCAAGGGGTTTAGTAGCCAGCTCGTTTCGCGTTTCAGGGTGATACGTACCGGAAACTTTGAAAATCAACGTGTTCAGAATGAACCTGGCCCAATCCTGCAAACCTTGGTGTCTCCTAAGGCGGAAGCAAACAGCAAGGTGCGCCCCAAATAAGTTCATTTTCATTGTGGCACGAGGCCGATGGCTTGGAAGGCAGTTTACCGCCAGTTTGGATCTTAATATGTATAAATCTTTTTTGGCTGCGCAAGGGTTGAGACAGTGGTGCATCAATGAGAACAAGTGTTCCGGAAAGCTCCAACGTCAGCCAGTGCCATCCTGAGGAACAGGGCACACCGCAACACCGACCAGCTGATCCGCGTCCAAACTGCGTTGTCTAAACTCACAACCCCTATGAACCCGAATCAGCTTTAGCGTGCGTATCGTCAGCGTCTGGAAGGCCTCACCGGACGGTGTTGTCCCAGCGGACAACGCAGACGTTTGGCTCCTACAGTGCTCGTCTCACTTGTTATGAGGTAAGGGCCATTTACTGCGTTTTTTATCACAAAAACTGCGTTCTTTGACCACGCAAAATATGCAGCAACTCAGGCCACCACACAATTGAAAGAAACCCTGTCAAACTATGTCCCCGATAATTTAGTTTCACGGATTTACCGATTGACACGCGTGATCAAAACGGTTGACCAGGCTTCCAGGGTTGGGGTTACACTTGTCATCAACCGACTTCCATTTGCCTGAAGCGCAAAAGCGAAAAAGGGTGTAGCTTTGCTGTTTGAGTACTCAGCGGCGGAGAGTAATCTTGCCAGCGCTAGGACTCAAATAAAAAACTGTATAAAAGTGCTTGGAACAAGGTACACGATGCAGCTCGAACAACCGTCAAAGGAAGGTTATCCCACACACGCACTACCCGAAATTAAGTTGTTGCCTGATAAGGGTGTGCGCTGTGAGCTTGAAAATTTTCCTGATATGTCCCCGCCGAGTGCTAGCTGGGTCAATGGTGGAAAACATTTCGGCCACAGCTTGTTAAGATGAAACATAGGTAAGTAATAGGTCTCCATGGAGGCGACGATCCTCCAGGGGAAATAGGCCAAGCACTGCGGGACGCGCTTCACAATCAACGGATTTAAGGCCGGCAACCATTTTTAAGGCAGTATGTTTGACACGCTCAACGAGGGTCACGTCTTTCTTGCGTCCTGAGTAGACAACCCAGTTGTCGTATCCAAGAAGCGGTCTGACGTAGGCTCCATAGAGTGTCTGGAAGTCCATGCCAGTGTGAGGGAGGTTTCCTTCAGCGCCCTTGAATGGACATTGTCTGGCAGCAACGCGCCTTAAGTGTTTGTCTTGTGCAAGAGTTGGCGAATATCCTTCTTTTTGAGGACCACGTTGATTAGTGGCAGTTGGTTGTTACCTCTTGACAAGATAGGATGTGACGAGGTCGCTAGGGCAAAATACCGGTCTGCATGGTGTTCTCTGTAGACCTCAGATACCACTATTGGGTCAATTGTGGGTTCCCCATTTCTGTCTCTCAAGGAGAAGGCTTGAGAATGCTTGTTTACCCGGTGGTGTCTCATGTACTTAATTAGCAGATGTTTGTTTTTTTCCGGGCGAGGTCCAGTATCGTGACTTGTTTTCGTGTGCTCCATTGTCGGATATTTAATTTACAGTGATTCCACATGTTACGGAGAGCCAGCTCGTTTTCTGCATCACCTGTAAATATCCTTTGAAAAAATAGTTAGGACCTCTTTAACAGAAGACGCCGTCCTTTTAGATAGCTTTTTGTCCATGCAGCTGCGCACCGTTTTTTGGGACGAATATAGCGTCAGCCTCGTGAATTTTCTGGGCAATGGTTTTGTGTAACTCTTCCGCCGAAGTTGGCCCCAGTTTTAATTGCTCAAGGAAGTTACTCATTTCTGGGAAGTCTGCATGGCGAAAGTCCCGAAGCCACGTCTGTGGTTCCGGATTTCTAGCCCAGTGGTACATGAAACCGAACGTCATTACACGGTGGTCACTATGTCCCAGTGTCCCAAATCCAGCAAGAATGATAGTTGGCCCGTGTGGTATCTGGTGGGCGCGACAACATTTTGAGTCCGAGCGTTCTGTCGAAACACTTCGGTCAGTGCCACTGCAAAGCTTTCACTAGAGAGGACAGTCGGAATGCTCAGGTCCTCATGAAGGGCCACCTGCCTTCCCATGTTTCGCGTCAACTCGGAAAATGAAGTAACAGTCTATCGAGATATCTTCGTCAGAGGCGTCTGGTGCGAGCCGTGTCTCCGTGAGTGCAATTTTGGGTAGCTGTTCAAGACCATATGGCTGTTTAATATCGCGAAGTTTGTTGAAAAGTCTGAGACAACTTGTGGATATGCACTTCGTACTATGTCTGCTGCGTCCGAAGGTGGGGAGATGAGACATGCGCTACCAGAAAAGTGAGCAGATCTAATAACTGAGTCCAAGACTCCGAAGGTGCTTATGCGGCGACCATGTCTGCTTGCCTTGTTTTTTCCGAGAAGTTCCCTTCGTTTCCAGGGGTATATTGCCCCCGAGAGTCCGGTTTGCGCCGAGTTCTTCCTGCAGCTGCAGTAGTTTTCCCCTTAGGGTCAAAAATTTCGATGGCCGATACTTGTACCTCGTGCAATACCGCCTTTTGGATGTTTTTGTTCAACAGCTTGCAGTGAATATGCATCCGTTTGGTTGCTTGGGATTTTTCGGCTCGGCGTGACATGTAAGGTTCCTCCGTGAAGCCGTGTCAGGTGGCTTGTGCGTTTTATGGCACCGCTAACGGGCATTTCTATTGGTGCCACTCCCAAGAAGCTCGATCTCGCACAGGACTGCACCTAAAATCTAGCCAAGAGCTTTTCGATGGGACGAAGTGTACGTGCCTTATTCGACCGAAGTCGCTTTTCTTTTGTGCCTGTGTGTACTCCCATGTCTTCCGCGATTAGCGTAGCCAACTTGGCGTGCGTGGGAATTTTTAGTGCACTGCTGTCGGGTTTGTGGCTTTGGCTATCAGCGTCATGGGGGACGACCGTGTTTACTATCGGAGAGGCTGCTTTTGATGGAGTGGACCTCGAGGCTGGAAGTGTCGCATTTTCCGTGGTTGTGGGGTTTTCGCAGCGGTTCTTAACGTCAAGATTAACGCTGGTGGTGGATCTCTCAGTGGACTTTGCCACGTGTCTCTACGCATCTGACCCAATTTAGCTGGGAAACTGTGAATTGTGTGTAGAGTTCTTCACCCCGCCTTGGTCATCCAAAAAGGAAGTAAACGATGATGCTTTCACGTTCGTTGTATGCTGTGTCCGCGTGAGGCTTGCCTCCCGACGTGTATAAATTTCGTTGGTAGTTAAGGGGTCTCCGACGGTTGGGTGGAAACTGCAACCCGGAGGCGCGGCCGGTTGAGCCGGCGTGGTTTTAAGAGTACATGGCTCTACACGGGTTTGGGGTCGGTTGAACCGTCGCCAGGTGGAAGTTTGTTACGCGCCTCCTTATAGGACTGTTGTAGCCCAGTTTTTGCGCCTGTAGAGGTCGATCGCCGGATACGCGCTTGATTTCTCTATAGGCTTGCTGAATGCTGACTGTCCGCTTGAAGATCCTCTGTACGGCGTTTGGTGAAGAAAGGGTAACTAGAAGTCCAAATGCTCGCCTGATTCCCTTTCCGCATAGCCACTGCCTGACGACCTTCATTTTCAGACTTTGTGACCAGAGCAACGAGTAGCGACTGTTCCAATTTTGTTGGCGTGCTTGTTCTGGAGAACGCCCCCTGCCCTCCCTCATGCGCCTGTTCACTAGGCGCGCCGTGACAGTCCTGACTACCACACCAGAGAGCTGGATAACCTTCTTTGCAGCCAACGGACCCGGAATAGATAGCAATGAGTGATCGTTTAGAGAGGAAAGTTCGTTATCGACCTTCGTCCAGGCCACTTGGTTTCTCGTCTTTTCATCTTCCAGAGCGTTGGAAAGAAGTGTCAGATTTTTCTCCAGCATCCCGATTAAAATGGAACATCCGCACTGGTGTTTCCCAATCAAGAGTGGGCACTTGGTTTTTATATTTGACGACTGTCTTGTTTGTTGTGGAGTGCATCGCACCTCTAAGGTAGAAACCGTTGGCGCAGACAAACAGGTCAGGAGAGTTAGACAAGTTACTTATCTGATAGTCCTGAAAACCTGTATATTTAAAATGCCACCAGGCCTGGCAGGCATGACATTGAATTCCCCGTCCAGCATTCGATTGACAGCCATTTCATCCACATCTGCTGTAGTCCACAGACAGCAGCTTGCAAAAACCTGGCTCATGATTGAAAGTAGGTGCACCGCAGAAGTGGAGTACAAGCTGACAAGGAAATTCACTCACAACTAATATAAGAAGGAAAAATACAATATAATGGAACGTGTTCACTCTGTAAATAGATTGGACGGCGAGAGAATTCTTTAAAAAATTTGCACGAGCTAAAAACGAAACCAATTTCGAACTTAGCGCCACACTCAACCGTACCGCACAAGCCTCAGAAAGCTTGGAGTGAGTTGCCGAAAAACATTTCTGACCCGTGTTTTTTCGGCTCTGCACTTTGTTCACTGCCATCGCAAACTTAGGCTGCATGAAGTGCCTTAGGCTGCACCATCTTTTAACAAGCTCCACTGTTTGTGAGAGCCACCGTACGTATCATATATGTGCGGGTCCCGAGAACATGGCATTCCGGTATAGTCCATCATTTATGCCCAGCTTTCCGCCTTAGTTTTTATCCTTAAATGCGTGACATATTCCTGTAACCCACAGATCATTGTTTGCCTGAACCAAACGGTCAAGGTTACGACCTGCAGTGTGAAGCCCCGCTTAGATTAAGGAGACTCTTTTACAGCGTTGAAGCGCGGACTTTTCGAAACATGATGAGAACTCTAGAAAACTAAGCGTTCCTATTTATGATCCACAAGTTGTCTGCAAGGAAATTCTGCTGGAAGCCTGATCACTCTTGACACAACACATTTTCGGAGAACCACTTAACGCCAGGAAATTTTCCCCTTTGGGGTAAACACCAAATTGCTGAAATGTCACAAGTATGCGACTTGGTGCACGCAACGGCCTGGCTACCACTGATTCGGGCCACTGCTATAGGATGGATTCCACTGGCACACAACCCACTGCCAAAACCCATTAGTTTGAAGGAGGGTTCACAAGTAGTGCTAACTCGTGGCATCGAGCATAAAGCAGTAATAAATGTAAGTGGACAGCGATTCGAGGTTTCAAAGAGCAGCCTTAACCGTTACCCTCATACTTTATTGGGATCTGATGAACGGGACTATTTCTTTGATGAATCCGCAGGAGAATATTATTTTGATCGTGACCCAGAAATTTTTCGACATATCCTAACATACTACCGTTGCGGCCACCTTCATTATCCCAAAAAAGAGTGTGTCATACAATATGAGGACGAGTTGGCGTATTTCCGCATAGCACCGGAAGCTTTAGGAGACTGTTGTTATGAAGATTATCATGATTGCAAGCGCGAAAATTCGGAGCGTCTGTTGGAGGAAAAGTCTGTGGCGAAGGAGGCAGCGGACGTTCCTAAAAGCTTCCGAGAGCGCCTTTGGCAGGCCTTCGAAAACCCAGCCTTCTCCACCACAGCCATTGTAATTTATTATGTTACCGGCTTTTTTATTGCGGTTTCAGTCTTCGCAAACATCACTGAAACAATCCCCTGCGGATTGGAGCCAGGATTGAACAAAGCTCGCGCATGTGGAGACAAGTATAGTGCTGCATTCTCTTGTTTGGATACTGCTTGCGTTATAATTTTCACCGTGGAATATTGTGCTCGCATGTATGCCGCTCCAAACCGATGGAAGTTTTTTATTACCGTTATGAGCATAATTGACGTAGTTGCAATATTGCCCTTCTATATTGGACTACTGATGCCGGACAACAAAGTAAGTTATCCATTATGATTTACGAAAGTGAGTTTGATAAAACTGAGTCCATGTTATTATACTTGTGATGAACCGAATCCATCTCGATAGTAATTTTTATGAATTGTGAAATGAGATAAGCACAATCACTAGATTTGTGTATTATGTGCGCTGCTTTGAGTTACTATACCGAGAAGAAAAACAAGCGAACGCAAGATATAAAGCGCAACCATCCTAAATGTTATGAAACTACTTGACAGGACTAGTTGGCACATTCACCGTAGCTCATTAGACAAGTTAGGCGGCTGTGTTCGCTGGCTGGCCACTCAACTTCGTCCCAGAAAGACCTGAAGCAATAAGTAAAACCTGAACTAATATTCTTTCTTGTCCACAGTTCTGGAGATATAGTTCATAGTGCGCAGAATGCAGGCAAATTTTCTGGTACAGAGTGGGATGAAGAAAGAAAAATAAGAAGGCTCTTCCAGTCACTTTTCACCTCACCCTCTATTTTCAACAAAAAGTATTCCATCGCAGCTGGTTTAACGGGTTATTTTTGGGTACAGCTAATCAAGGACTTCACATATAAATCCGATGAAAGACGTAACGTTTGTTCACTTTGCAAAAAAAAGTTGCCTACAGTCCACGTTTTGGCAAAAGGTTTGTTTAACACATTTTGAATAGGAACATAATGGGCTGTTGATAAACAAAAATAAAATTGAAAATCATTTTAAAGTTTTCCTCGCATTTATAGGTAAATCAGTAGGAATAAAATGGGAAACATGAAAAGGTCTGGATTCATTGGCCAAATTCGTACGTTACTTGGAAAGAATTCAAAGTATTCCAACAGCAAAAATCAAGGCTTTAAGATCGTTTGGTTGCCAAATAATTCAACAATACTGGTGTCTGTTACTAACTTGAATGGAACCGTAGGTGAATCGGATATTTTGACGGCTATTTATGCAAAAATGAGCAAGTGTATGACGGATGTTGGTAAAAAACGTCATACAAGTTATTGAGGTCTTATATTTTTGCTGTTTACAACGATGCAGCATCTAGAACATCAAGATACACTTCGACTGTAGTCAACCCTGAGTTTCTGGGTTTGCTACAAAATGTGCATGTGTATGCACAAGGCTATGTTTAGTCCACCCCAAGGATTATCGTTTTATTTAACTCAGATTTCATATGAAAGCCACATTTTGTGTAGAAACTAGAGTAACAAGAAGGTTCGGGAAATCATTCTCTTTTGTTAAAAACGCATCCATTGCTCCAAAAGGGTTACGGTTACCATAGTATAAGCAGTGCGTTGTCATCTGTCTCTGAGGGCCAGAGGTATGAATTACATTGGGGTCTGTGGCCATTGTTATTTGGAAACTATTACTACGCAATCGAATAAAGCAACAAAAGCTTGGTCATTTGCTTATGTTGAGATATTTTCTGTTGTTAAGAGTACTAAATTGCTTTTGAGAAAACAAATGCCCAGACAAGTATGTGGACAGATTATCGGTTACCTAAAGGCATCCCTAACATCAAATTCTTTATTTTAATGAAGTTTATGGCGGTAACTTTGCCTATTTATTCTTTATGCACGTCAATATCATTCACTAAGACTATAAACCGTATCATAAGTGGGTTTCGTTGACAAACATTTTACTTTTTTAACGTAAAATGTTTTGTAGGCTCATAAGCCATCTACATCAATTGAATCCAGGTCACTTTCCTGTTCAAGCTAATTGTCTGTGCGACAGAGGAAAGATTTTCAAAAAATATTACTGGAATCGCGTCGGTAACATGCTACCGTTTATGAGGTGACGAAAAAATTATTTCCAAAATAAACGTGTTTTAAAGTGAACAGCATAACGGTCGCATCCCATTTTTTCTTCAAGCATCAACTGCAGTAATAAGGGAACCTAATGAAGCAAACTGATAGCAACGTGCATGTGTTCATCTGGGTTCTATATGATGATGACTGCATACCGAGAAATGGACAACAAGAACTTGTTGTGTAGCTTATGATAACCACTGGCGGCGATCCTGAACTCAGAGATACATTTGGTCCCATCATAAAATAAAAATACGTCACACTAGTTCACACAAAATACCTGGATAATCAAATTGAAGTTAACGAAACTGAGTTAACTTTTCCATGGAATTGGGGTATTAGTTAGCGCAAGGCGTAAACATTTAAAGACGAATTAACTTTCTTGATTCAGTATTCCATAATCTAAATATTACCCATCGAACCTTTTCATCCATTTACGACCCCGGAGTGTGCAATTTTCAAGTGGATTCAAAAAAGGCATTTTACGCAAGCATAGAATGGTCGCACGTTTGTTTCATAATGAAGTAAGTTTTCACAAACTAAAAACACGTCTGAAGTTTTAAAAAATAGCTGATAGACAGATGAAATTCTACTCACCTGGCAGTTTTTATCTGATAAAATCTCTAGATGCCTTTACTATTTCTGCAAGCAACACGTAGGCTTATTCCTTCTTCCTTATCTATTAAGATTTCCAGCTTTCACACAGTAATAAACCGGCGAAGTAACCCAGGATCAAACCTGCATAAATAGCATGATTAAAGTAACCCGGAAACCCACTGCGAGAAGATTAATATTCGTCCTTGACCAGAATGGTTTTTCAGTTGTTACCTTGATGTTTATACCATAGCCTCACAACAGTGTTTTCTCTGCTTTATAGGAAAAGCAATAGCACATTCATTGATTAAAATGTTTTTTAAAGGCAGACAAAGAAGTACTGCAAAGTAAAAGAGATGAGAACTCCATTCACTTTGCACGGAAATATTTTTCAGATCTGTTTTTATGCATACTTAGAAAAGCACCTCTAGTAGAACCAGAAAAGCAAGTATGTTTTCTTTACATAATGTGACAAAAAATGAAAACAATTCTTCTCCGATGGGATTGTTCTACGCTTGCCGCTGAATTTGAAGGCACAGATCAAATTATTATTTTGTTGCCACAGTAAGCTGTTGAAGTCTTACGTGTGGGAGATTCAGCTCTGTATATGTTATGTAGTCCGTGCGCATTATATTAGAATTGCGTAGGATTCGCAATATTATGCTAAAATTGGGCTTGTTTGTGGAGTATTTCAGAGTAACTTCCAACAGATTCCTTTAACGTTTTGAAGTACTCTATGCCAGGCCCTTGATTTTGGCAACAGATTGATCAATGAGAAACAAGCTCTATAAAAAATTCAAGTACGGATGCAGAACAACAACAAAAATTGAAATATGGGTTAGAAAACTAATGAAGTAAGAGTATCAAGACAAAAAGTTAAAGAATCAAATGTTTTCCAGAAAACCAGGCCGGATAATACAGTTTTACCCTTTTTGAAATACCACTCTTCAAGTAAACCAGCACGTTGGTGGATGGCACTTTCAGTACGTCTTTTGAAGTGCACCTAAGTGAAAAAGCTCTTTCCGTGGAAGTGGTATTTTTTGGTCATCTTCCTTAAGAAGGTATCTTCAAATAGATTTGGCTTTACCTTCATCGATATGAGCGTAGGCACGCTAAACACAGCTATGCAGCAGAAAAGTTGTTGACCAAAGTTATTCACATTTTTTTGCTGTACGAAATTTAGATTATTTTGTGTTTGCACTGCTCATCTCATTTAAGTGCACTCGGTTGTGGGTATTTTATAGTATCACATTGCTCAAAATTAAGAATAATATAGGTTAAGCTCCCGAAATTACGCGAGAATGTACGGTGCTGATAAGAGTAAAACGGTTATCTGACAGCGCGCTGATATTTGCAGGTTGGCATCATACGGAAGTAATTAAGATTGAGTTTGTAGCTGATCTGACTCAAAGAATCTGAAATCTGTGGGATCAAATATCCCCCTACAAGGCTTAAGAAGTTGGGATAAAACAGCAGGAAAGCTGAAGGTTTCTCCTCTCTTGTTCACCTCTCACTGAAAACAAAGTGTCTTTGCTAGGCCAACTGTGAATTTTGAAAATTAACCGGAAAAAGCCTCCACTTGGGAACTTTTGACAAAAGCTCATTTGATAAATTGCAAAAGTGTGTCTGGTTG
This sequence comes from Opisthorchis felineus, assembly GCA_004794785.1. Lineage (NCBI taxonomy): Eukaryota > Metazoa > Platyhelminthes > Trematoda > Opisthorchiida > Opisthorchiidae > Opisthorchis > Opisthorchis felineus. Next base: position 386,944 of record SJOL01009213.1, on the reverse strand, counting down.
GATCATTGGACCATAACGTTTACTAGAGCTTGCACTACTTCTCATCTACCTAAGTCTGGCATGATAGTCGTCCATGTTTGGCCGGTAACATTGATAACTATATACTTTATGGTGGTCTACAAACCTACACTTGGAAAATTAGTCAAGGACCAAGGACCATTTACTTTGGTGCTCATTTGCGGCGAAGTCCACGATTATGTCGGGACATGAAGCCATAGGACTCGACGTGCAACAGAATCCTGTTACTGCATCCATAGTGGCGCACAATGAATGGCATAAATTATTACGTCTGACCAAATGAACTTGTTTAACCTTGTTTGGTCATGCCCAGCGCCTAGAATAACGAAACACTAAGTGTTCTTGTTGTGCCAATCGACAGATAATCCATTCACACAGCGCCAGAGATGCCAGAAACCTAAACGAGTTTTTTGTGGCCTATAAGTAGTTTACGAGCCAGTAAAACATGCTTATCACCGGGGGTCATCATGGGAGACGTTTGGGAAACCAATCGCGTACACCACTTGCACACATTTTCGCCTGTTGAACCGTGACTGTCCACGGGCATTCAGCAGGCTATAAAGACTTAATGGTAGCAGGCTTACCATACGTTTCAGTTGCCCGACGTTAGACTGCTGTCACGGTCAATGACGTGCAGTGCTACTAACGTCTAACGGGAATGAAACGCATGTTCAGTGCTTATCAGCTCTAGTGCCGACGGAACATGATATCCGCAGAGGTATAGGAGGACTGAACAGATGACAGAAGTGTAAGAAGTACACAACGGATAGTTTTCTAAATGATTACATAAAAACCGGAAAATGGGGTAGGATTGCACTAATTCGTGTCTGTACCTCAGTTACACATCGCATAACGAAAAGCAGTAATTCACAGGGACTGGAATGTCGGTACAAAACGAATGTGAAACCTGAGGCAGGGATAAATTGGGAGAATGAAGAGGCACTGGCTTCAGTCAAATAGGGCGGGGCGGGCTTTGCGATTCCCGCTTTCGTGTACATTGACTTGGTTTCTAATACTCAATGATCGAGACTTCATAGCTGTATAACAGGGTAAAGGCTGTCGAATTTAAGCGATCATTGGTAATGTAATTAAATTTACGGCCAGGACGTTGTTACTGCAGAAAAGCCCGAAAAAATGGAATTCGTTGGTGCTTTTATTTCTACAGATTATGTTGTTTATCGAGCAATGCAAAAAATCGGAAAATCTTCATTGCCCCGCCTAGTAAACGTTTACTGGTTCTCTCCACACACATCAGCGCAATTGCACGCAATGAAGTGCTATTGAGGACAAAGAGGATTTTACGAAGAGCTTAAGCCGGGATAAAAAGTGCTTTCTGTTAGCATTCGAAATCGTCAGGCTTCATGGATAAGAAAGAGGAACATCGAGGGTCGTACGCCTAATTGCCCTGGCAAGGAAACTTTATTTGCACTTCCTAAGTCACCCCGGTGTATTGTATAGTTTACTCAATGCATATTTATAATTTATTTTACCTCACGTTTTCGATCTAAAAGCCGCTCATACTTTTACACTCTGATCAAAAATGTGATAATTTTGAATTGTTTCATTGCGGTATCGTTCAAAATGAACCCAGTTAACTTTTCATTATTGTGAATGTACATATGTCTTCCAATAACAGGACGTTCTATTTTATGTCATCAAGTGTATTAGGTGCAATAGTTTGTAGTCGTCTGTGACGGTCTGCTGCTAGAGGAATGCTCTGATGTTTTGTTTTATGCTGCGCCACGGCAACCCTAAATATTGGGTTTGTTTAGCTTCTTAACCGAGCGGCCACTGAGCGGATATGAACGAATGAAACTCAGTCAGCCCGGAAGAGCCTTGGATGGACAAATTATGTGCAGACCTGGTTGCGTATTCAAAAAATGGACTGTACTACTGAGTCCGACTGCTAGGCGGAGATATTCCTTACCAACTATAGAACCGTCATACATAAGACGTCATTTGGTAAAGAAATAAATCCTTATCCATAGAGCAGACAAAAGTTTCAAAACTCATTAACCAATAACACGTAATGAGAAAGTTCACAGTAATGAAGCCTAATTAAGTTGAGCAACAAAGTGTACTAAACAGTTTCTTTTAGAAAGACTATCGGGACAGGGCTAATATTTGCGTGTTCTAGCGAAAAGCCGCAAACAGCCCACATCGGAGGTAAACAGATGAGCTACGTTCTCCGAAAAACTACTTCATTTAACCAACCTCAAATTGCATTTCTTTTTGAGTTAGATTCTATCACCATATTATTGCATTCTGGATGCAGAACAGCCAACTAGAGGAAACGCATTTCGTGCAGTACAATTTGTGAAAATAGATGTGATTATGAGTAAAACACTCCGGCGTTTCTGACAGCCAAGATAACTAATTGTTATTAGTTCAATCTCTTAGATGTGTGGCCAACTTTCTTATCATGAAGTTGAATTCTTGGCGCAGGTGTAATTTGAAGTGATTTTCTCCTGGGAAAATCGTTATCGCAGTTCCTTATGTTTGTACAGTCCGTTAAAAGCTATATTGTGCTTGCGGTTTCAACCGACTGCCTGCAACAATTTATGCGTACTTGCGCTAACCAAATAGAACGGAGGCATAGACTTATTTTTCTTTTTACTAAGAACTGAAAGACCGATATATAATGAGGGGTTTTTAAAAAGTGACCTTGGTCTTGAGCCAAATGCCAGCAAACGATACGTGTTTGTTTGTGTTGTTTAAGTCGTGCTTAAAACGACGGCAAAAAGATTTTAGCGAAGTTCCTGAATCATTTGTTGCCCACTGAGGATGCTATCGGTGGTCCCAAGTAAAAAATATATTTATCGAGATTAGGTTTGGCACGCTATCCGTCAAACCACTGGGGAATCCCTGTACCACCACCGGTATTTTTTCAGGTAGAGGTTTACCGCAGTAAGAGCCGAACTTCAGGATGTAATGTCTTGTGTCATCCTGGTCACCAGGCGCTGTGCTGTTCTTGAAGTCCAGTGGATCTTAATATGGAATCGATATAATAAATACTATTTACCTTGCCATGCGTAAGCAATTTTGCACTCTTTATTGAGTTTGCCAAAAATCATAGACGACAATATTTTCGCAATGGCGTTGTCCACTGCTGTTAAATCGCTATTTTTTTGCCACTTTGAATCTCAGTAAAGTCCAATCTGTGTGCATTTTGGAATGAGTTTTTGAGGAAACTACTGGGTGTGTGTTGAGATGACTGATAACAACTGCGTGTTTATTAGGTATCAAGTCTTCGTAACTTGACCGACTCTGACTGAATCGATAACTAAGATATATAAGGGCTATCCGATTTATTCTTTATTCCGAAACTTCAGAGTTACAGATACTCCTGGGGTTCCTCCCAGATCGTAGTACAACTAGGGCAGTTTTATCCCACCACATCACTGCTATGTCTCGTCTGCTTGTAGGCTCATGCTAGCTTATCCTGAGCAAATTGAAGAGACAAAAAATGGATGTTTAATTTAAAGGCTGCAGTGTAGGTCACTGCCATGAGCAGTATGGCATAATGGAAAATTCCAGAAACTGTCACACACAAGTTTTATTGCAAAAGATATGTCACCGATGGGCCCCTTCAGTCTCTAGTTTAGCGTTAAGGTGGTCACTTAACACTAGATTAATTGCCCAACGTAAAGCTGAGGACCTTAGTTACATACCGACTTAGGCTGTGATCCGATTTCAGTGGATTTTTTCACACCGGTTTAGCGCACATCCAGATATGATTTTCACGCTTTGGAATTTCACTTCTCTGGCCACGCACTCAAAGATTATTTTTAAAAACAATGGGACACAAACAACACACCAAATTTTAATGCGGTACTTTTTCCCCAGTTCTGACAAGCGATGCATAATGCTATTTTGGTAAAAATTCGCAGACCAAATAAAGTGGACGATCTCAGCCAGGTTATCCGGAAAAACGACGAGCTTACTGGGTAAGCAAAGAAAAGACGAGTATGTTCGGCTTGACAGGCGTCGATGGTACTGATCAGGCGGTTGCTAAGACGGTCGCTTTGGCAACGGGAGAGATAAGTGAATCTTGCCCCGGCAACGTGACAGAGAGGTTGACAGATCGTGTGCGGATAAAAAAATGATTTAGTCCGACGTGACTACGACCTTCAGGATGCTACCATCTTGAAAAAAGGATTTCGTTCGCCACGGGATCTATCTCGCAAGAATAGGTAATAAGAGAATAGTACATTTGTTTCATAAGACTCCCTGATAAACCGCTACTCTCCAAGTTCGTTTAACGGTACCCTAACACACAGAGAACTATAACACGGCTATTTCTGTAAATCGAAAATTCCAATCTATAAAAACGCAAAAACGATAGCTAATAGCAGCTATGACGGCATTTTTCTGCCGTGAGTGATACTTAACTGATGTCACGAAGTCTTCCAAACTGTCATCTGGCTGTCACAGGTTTGTATGAGATCGCCTAATGTAACTTGGTAGACTCATTGCTATTGTGATCGACTTCACTGAAAACGTGGAGACACCTACTTCGGCATAGAATCCTTTTCAGACACCTTGCCTTTAGTTGGGCCAAGGAGTAAAACAGTTCCATCCGGTTATTATTCATTTTTACTGTTTTAATGCATAGAATGGTTGTACTGAGGAAATGCGTTTATAGATAATGTACCAACTTCTTAAATGTCCTGATGACGTAACTGTGTGGTGACGCCAATTTGTTCTTTGGGATGACGTGAACTTGTTCCTTGACATAGCCCACTACTTGTAAGTTTGGTGAATACTGTTCAACAGCCCACTGCCAGTTTCACTGTTTTGTGGCTCACTAGATAGGCATAGTCTCCGGATATTCACTAATTTTTTGTCCCACTTGAACAATGACTTGTAAGCAAGTTGCGAAAAACACATGTGACTTAAACTAGTGTTAAGAGAGACAGAGCTGAATACCAGCTGAATCTTTGTCTTGGTTTCCTCAAGTGAGTGATCTGCGCCGAAGTCATCCCGTGTGTCAGTTGGTACAATAATCGCGATATCGGCGTTACCAGGAATTTGTTCTATTTTATTCACTTTACCCAGTTGTCTTTAGTAAGCCAGTCACAAACAAATCCCAACCAAATCCTAGTTTAGTTATCGGACGAATTGGTAGTTGTTTTGTCTGTGGGAACAACTGTCCGGGCCATTCTGCCACCTCCCTTTAGGAAACTACACGTTATAAGGTAAGGACATTCACCAATCGACAAATCTGTTCGCAAAGGCGTTGTAAATTTGCATTGTTGTCCCCGACACTGGATCCACCGCTGTTCACCCAGCTGAAAGAAGGATTCAAAGTCACCAATTCTATCCCAATCTAGTTGACAAGATACACAAATCTTGGGCAATGCGCAGGAGCGAATGTCGGCAGCTCAGTTAGCGGTCGATTTGTTTGCTCAGCTTAGTAATTTTGTCGCAAAAATTTCGTCGTCAATAGAGATGACGTCATCACCGAGTTGCTGTGAGGAGAAGATATGTCTCAGTGGTTCTGTACGGCAGCTTGGTTGACTCTGTTGCTTGTTCAACTAATACCTAGTTGAGTTTTCTACAGATATTCAGCTGTTGCAGTATAAATTTGTGATAGATGAAGATTTAGTAAGGAGTAAAACAGTCCGAAGCTAGAACCCGTGAAGTATTGGAACTTTGCATTCAAAATCATTGATCCTGCTTGCGCTAAGATTTTGGAAAGTCTGGGTGGGATCAGCACAGCAGTTAGCCAAACGTAAAGCGTAGATGAGATTATCTAGGCTTCCATCCACCCAAGATAATTCAAGGGAGAGATGGAGAGGAAAATAGAAAGAACGAGGCGTTTGGATCATCTTATTTTGAGACTGCAGATCAGGATACGATTGTTTTCCGCGGACAAGCACAAGCTACGAATTATCCGGGAATCTGACCGTTTTATATCGGTTTAGTTATTTAGCAAGCCCACATTTATATCTTTAGTCCTACACGCTTGATTATTTATCTACGTTTTTTAGCTTGCTTTATAATGCTTTACACCATAGACTTGAAACGCCACACTTAAACTGAATCTAGACAATATCAATTGACATCCTAATGTGCGTGCCGATTACTTAAGCCCTACTGAAACAGGAAGTTGTGCGGTTTGGACGGGAGCAAACAAACAAAACCCGAGAATAGAACCGTCGAATGCTCTGTGGAAAAAATCAGTAATTGAGCGCATAGATGGACTGAGGAACACTGGCCGTCAACACCGAAAGCTTTGTAGTTTGTGCGTGAGACTACTTGAATTACAAGTTACCTAAAGTGTTTCTGGGAGTGTTGGGATCTAAAGAATATGTAAACCAAAAATGTCTGTTTCATTCTGCGACAAATGTTTAGGAGATCTTTGGTTAGATCGAATTCAAACGACTACCAATGTGGTTCACACAAGCTATTCTGAGACCTTGTTATAGCGTGACAAACATGACCGGATTTAATGTCAGATTTATTTCCCATATCACCGAATGAGTACATTAGCGAGCAGCAGGTCTTGCTGCCGTACTCTTGTTCACAGGGAGTGATAAGATAAGCAATGAGCTTTCACCTACCTTCTTGTTGTATTCCGGCGAACGGAGCGAACTGCGATACTCTAGATCGCTGGGGAGCATCGAGCAGTTGTCCACACCTATTAAGTCTATACTCGTATTTTTGCCAATTGAAGGGTCGCATATTCAGCCTTTGTCGCCGTTTTCTTATTCATTTGGGAGCTGATACAGTGTATAAGCCAGCTAGGTGCAAAAACATGTGCAGGGATGTTGGTCCGTAAATCTTTGCCACGAACCATAGGATATGGTGAATTAATATCGCCACCAATAATGAAAGTGCCCATCTGACATTCGAATTTTCACTTCGATTTGCAAGTTTACTGATTAGTAACAAAATTTTCACAACTCTGCTTTATCCAGCCATATTCAATCAATTCTTCGCGCATTTGATTACATTCTATATAGTGGCATTTTATTTTTTGGGTTGAACACGATTTTCAGTTTCCGTTGTACTTTCGTTTGGACATGACAAAAATTGGAAATAACGTGTAATCAAATCGATGCAATATTTTTGCTCGATTGGGAGATCCACAATTGGCCCATTGGACCACATAACTGTCCAAGGGGAGACTTTGTCATCCATCTCAGTAAACCTTATATTCCTAATTTTTGTAATTCACGTCTTGTGAAATTTTATTCCAGTGAAACAAACAGGCATTCGTTTCAGTGTCATATTCTAGAAGGCAAAATGTGATTACGCCAAAGTGAGAGTAGTTGAGCGTGGGTGGAAAGTTGCATATTTCCCTCGTTAAGACCAATAAAAATTGCACTTGATGGTAGAGCAAAATGTTTTGTACAAACAAACATTGGGTAAATTACCGGATAAACTTTAGTTTCTAACGAAAACCGCTTCAAAAGAAACTTCCTCATATGACTTTTTGCCCCGAATCCGATAAAAAATTTTGTCGAAAGAAAATTTTTTGACTGACTGGATTACTGTTTACATACTTTCTAGTAAGACCACAGTCAAACGTACATCACGGTGGACGCCGATGAGGTTTCGCAGATAAACAATAAACTAGGGTCGATGGACACTTTCTGTCGCCACTATACTTAAGCGACAACAGTTAACAGTGAATTTTAAACACAAATTCACCAGAAATGTTCAGTCAAAGCTCATGGTGGCGATTATTTTGATACTCATTTCATGTAAAAACAAAATCCTGGTTAGGCAAAGATTTCTGTTTATTTTTCAATATGTATTAAATAGCTGGGTTTTCAATTTGTACCGGTCTGTTATCAATTTCAGGATGTCGCTTTTATTATTCTGCACTAGGCTGTTGGAAGTGTCCGGATAAAAACATAGATATCATTGAAAGCCCTTGAACGCGTGTTTTCTTGCTTACTAAACGGGTAACCTACTAGATGAGCTCTCACATACGCTGCCCCACGTTGCATGTCTACATAAATACACCAATATTTAGACTATACACTGTGAACTTGCTGTGTTATGCCCAATGGGTAGTCTCTTCTCTGGGTATTACTCTCCTCTGTTCCCTTAAGGAGGCCGTACGATGACCTTAACTTATTTTTTTTGCACAGACGTACTTTGAATGTTATGATCTTGGGATAAGAGATTATCTGGGTAAATTTTACCTAAGGTTTCATCACGGAGGGTTACCTTCAGCGCCAAATCGTCATGTTGCTTGTTATTCAATTTTAACCTGAATGATTTGATTGGCATTTTTAGGTGTGCCGTTTTATTGTATTCAAATATAAAACCTTCTCTTAGACCGGAACACTAGTGAGCTGGTGTTGCTACACAGGAAGAGGAATTTGTCGGGATCGACAAACCACGAGTTTTTGAGGATGTCCCAGAAGGAAACGTGCTTGCTTAGAGTAAACAAATTTATCCTTCTTTAGGACAAATTATTTCCACAGTCACAGGATACCTTGCAGAGAAGTGCTTACAAAAGCAGCAGAGCCTGGTAACCCCGGAAGAAAAGTACCAGCTGCACATGTAGTGGTTTCCAGTAATGAAGTACTGTAGTTGATCTTTCTGAGAATTAGCTACTTGGAATGCGAATGGTTGTGACAAACACTCTGTTAGATGTATTACATTCTGTTGCATCCATTCACTGAAGCACTGTGGGCTTGTCAAGAGACCCTCTTTAGTGGAGCGATAACCGCCGATTGGCGTCAACCACGTTCGAGGGTGTTCGTTCGAGTTACTTGAATTTTACGTTTTTACAAAACGGCTGGGCACCCCAGTACGTAGGAGAGTTTTAGTAACATGTTAGCATTAATTTACTTTTGCCTGTGTCTATATTAATGACAGGTCTACTAGCTGACTATCGCCACCTCATACAGCACATTTGACTGCGCTGCAACTCTCATTTTAGAGCACGAGGCGGCAATTTATACGGCTCACTGAGACAAGAAGATGCCTTCATCTATAAATGTCAAAGCGATCGTACAGAAACAAGAAGAAAAAAGACTATCACTACAACCGACTGCATTTACATCAACTGAACCAAGTTACTAGCAAAAACAAGGAAAATCTATCTTAACAATTGGTCTCGACGGTTTCTGACGCTGAAAGATTCAAAAAAAAGGCCAAGACAAATCGACAACAGATTCACACGCGTGACTGCGCATACTGATTTAATTGGACGGTTTCAATGCGTTATTTTTTTCTTGCCTTCCCAAGCAAAAAATAAAATGCAGTACAAGTATCATCCGCTTCCGGCAGCTTTTCCATCGACAAATCATTTCCCTGTGTGTATTATTCGATTTCGCTTCAGACGAATCAATAAAATCACATGCAACTCTGTCCCCTGTATCCACTGTGGTTGCGAGGAAGACTTCTCCCATTAAGATTTGAGGAGATTACGTATATGCGCACTACCCAAGTTGCTATGAGCATTTAAAAAGTCCATTACCCTTACAGAACTCTTTTTCATGCTTGCCACTTCATTGTCCCGAAAAATGAGTAAGCATTTTCGGGTGAACTGGTATTGATACCTTGAATTCTTAACCTTTCGTTTTCAATTTCCGCTTTCCGTACGTGTTTGATTGCGAAAATATTTGGCATTTGTCTGTCCTCTTCTTCTTCTACTTTTGTGATGGTTTCCTTGGTCCACAAATCTCACATCTTTACCAGTCACACTAGCCCCACAGAGCTTTGTATGCTTCTGTAGTTCGGAAACGCCAAGTTGATCATATGAATTGCACAGTAAGGAAGTTCCTTGTTTTTGTCTGCCGGGTGGACCTTGGCATGATTTAGAAGAGTCAAAACAACGAGACCTCTTAGTTTATTAAAGCTGCAATCATTTTACAGCATTGGAATGATCCCTTTAAGCACATTGCTGTTGGTCATTGACAGCAAACCTATTCAGATGACCTCAAAAAATGACCTGTACTGGCATTTGAGGGAGTTGTATATACCACCACCAACTGACTATATCTAGGTAGCCTTATACTGTGGAAGTTAACCCGTTCCAATATTTTTAGACACTAAGAGCGTTACTTATCATGTATGTTTTGTCCATGTTTACTGAAGTGAGCGTTGGCTACAATTTGGACCACCCATGTAGTAATCGATTTTTTCAGATTACCGGATTATGGATCAGAACAGCAAAGTTTCTGCGGCAAGCTTGTCGTGGCGTTTATGTTGGAGGTAAAGATGCTGATGAACATGGAATGTGGACAGTGATTCGGTTGACAGACTCTGGATTTTCAGGAAAGTCCGCATAAGTAGGGTCGCAGTGGGAAACATTTTTCTGAAGCCTAAAGGCGTCGTTAGGGTTAGTTTTCTAATGAATACTCCTACAACTATAAGATAATGTATTTTGTTCAAGCAGACTTTGTTAGTGGCTCCATATATCAATATGGCCGGAAGTGTTCACGGCAACTAGACAACAAAGCATTATAATGCTTGCGGTACATTTGTTCCTTCCAACATGTGAGGTTGCGGATTTCTGCTTCTTGTCCACCCGTAAATGGTCTGTGCTTCTCTGCATCTGACTGTCTGCAATTTTGTTTGGAATCACGGACGTCTGGCATGCGAATCATTCGCACATGAGAATTATGAAATAATGAATTCTGTAGGTTTGTGATAATCTGTAAACCGTAGGCACCAAAAATAAGGTTCCGCGAAATAGTTCAAAGCCGGCACAAATTCCGATATTTTAGTATAACTAAAGTCGTCATGTGACGGGATTGTACAGCATGCATGATTGCCTTGTCCTCACAGTATGGCGGCAAGCAGTCATTAGAAAAATGTTGTTTGTGTGGCTTTGCCTTTCATATCATGCAGACAAATGCATTGAATAAGTGCGCAACCACATGTGCGAGGTTACGTTATTGATTTGTTTACAGGAAACAACCAATATTAATTCCTTGCTGGTGTTAGGCTATGGAATACAAAATGTCCCATTAGCATATGTCAAACGTGTCCCTAGTACGGAGCATGAGTGGTACATTTCAAATCATGTAGACCAAGGAGTATGGATTGAAGTCACTTTTCTCTTGATGACTATCTTGCCATAATCAGATGAAGACGAAAATGTCACATTTCACCAAATATAGAAGAACAAGTTACTGCTCCTGACTATCAAGAAAACTATTTTCTCGGTCGATTTATTTACATCGTTGCGAGAGATAGACCTTTTATTGCGATGAGGTTTTCGTATTTACAACTGGTGTGATGGATTTTTGGAAATGTTTACCTGGGAGCCGTATTAGACAAAGAGATCCATGGTAAAGCGGAGAAGAGCTCAGCGCGATAGTATTGAGCAAGTTCAAAAAGAAAGTTCATCGCAGGAAGCGATTATGGAGATGTGTTGCGGAATCTAGGTAGCTTGGTTGCGTTGCTTTTTTGGTGGTCGTTTCGCCGAGCTTGACATTTGGATTGCAAACATTTCATCCCCAATCGGGCCAACATCGTCAGTGCAGGGTTGAGTGGGTAAGTTCCTCCTCTTCTGCATGAGCTTATATAGTTTCCAAACGGTAGCTGATAACTCTAAAGTCCCAAGATGGATTCCACGTAATTTGTTTGGTCAACTTGTAATTCGATTTGCAGTATGGTTTCATTTCCTCGTATCTGGTTGGTTCGTTGGGCGCCTTTAATTCGACAGCTCTGCCCCCAGTTGTTATTGGGCCGTTTTTTCTTGCCTCGGAGTCTGGTTTTGTTCAACTTGTTGATTGCATAACCACCTATTTTAGCGGCTATCTTTCCTTGGTCCGATTGGTCCTCTGATTGTTGTTTAATTTTTTGATTCCCCATTTAAGGTCCCCCCATTTAGGGTCCCGCGACAGTGTAATTCGTTTGTTCGTAGCGTGTGGCAGACTGGGTCGATATCAGTGTGCTTGGCTGATTCCGTGTGATTGATTTCTGTGTGGCATACCACGCCTCTGAAAACTGCTGCTCCCATTTCGTTCTTCCGTGAGCAAGTAATAAAAATTTATTATAATTGAACTTATGTCCATCTTTGCCTTCTTGATTTGAAACAAGTGACATTGTGTCATGTCTTCTGCTAGCAACTTTCTCTGTTCGTGTATTCTGGTGGCATGTTTTTTATTCAGTCTGGCCAATAAAGTGTTCTTCACAGTTGTAGCATTGAAGTTTGTAGATCACATTCGTCTTCTGCATTGCATCCAGTCTTCCTTTTGGTTTCAGTAGGATGTTCACAGACTCAGAGTCGACGGTCATTCCACGTTTTCATAAATGTCTCGCAGTCCTTTTCCTCGATGTTTTCTAAATAAGGAAGCGGTCTTCTTATCTGTTCTGGCTGTGTTAACGAAGTAGCCTGGCGTTGGGTTCGTAAGCATCTCCATATGAAGGTCTTTGGGGAGCCATTATTTTTGAGTACCTTATAAACCTGTCGTTCTTCTTTCGTCTTTGACCCTGTTGTGTTTCATTGGTTCCTGATTGGCTTGTATAGGTTCTAAACAGAGCTTCGTTTGTGAGAATTGGGATGGCTGTAACCATCCGAAGGGGAAACTTACAACAAGAGTTTTGATTCCAAATTCTGCCTGAAAATTTTTAATTCAGAGGTAAATCGGTTGACGTTCTTCGTCTCTTGAAAGCATGACACGTTAGTTAGCCATACTGAGCCACATCAGCCAAGTACGCGCTCATAATCTGCTGGAAACAAGGGCATCTCTTGTGCAAATGCTCATTATTCTAATGTAATAAGCCAGTGAAAATACTTGTGAAATATTGTATTCAGAATACACGCCAGGATATGAACTGCTGCTTCCCCAGTCACACAGCTCTGGAACGTGAAAACGTTGAAGCTTTTTCCGCACGCAATCAATAATTCGACCGGAAAATCTGATGATTATTAAGATGCTGGCCCATATTTTAGAGCCATTTAGTCGTGACCCCTTCTACAAGAAACTTTGTGGTATCTGATTCTTGATACCGGGTTAACGTGTCCGGTTAAGTGGTGCTTTTTACCACTACAAAGCGCATACTTCAGAATAGCATCCGCCGTTCATCGGAATAATTTCCGGTCGGTCCTAAGTAAAGGTTTCCCAAGCGTATCGATAAACAGCGTCAGGATTGTCGGACTGGATGTTGTCCGCCAATGACTTTGGGTTTGAGTATGCTCAATCGCATATATTAGAAAGCCGGTAGTCACTCAAATGTAGCTGAGTGATGTCACCAGCTTACCGATTGTAATATCATCTTACTTAAATGATGAAACCAAGAGCATACTTCTTCCCTCAATATTCGTGACCAGCGGTCTCCCTTTCCCGGGTTCATCACCTGATATGATTAACTTTTCGTGGTACTGAAATATTGTGTTTGATGTGTAACACGCATTAAATGATTGTTTAATTGATATGCCCACATATGGGTTGCCGTGGTTGATCTTTTCTGAGATGTGCATGGTGCGACAGTCACCCAAAGTGACCCAGTAGTTAGCAAAAATAAAATCATTTGCATTCACGCTGTGTTGTGACTCAAAAGCTATATCTTTTTATAAAATACTTGGTCCTAAGCATGATCCAAAAAATCGGCGTCGTTCTAGGTCCATATATTCTAAAGTTTGTTTTCTGGGTATCTATTAGTTATAGAGTATGCTTGGTGATCTGTCACTCAGCTTCGTGCTAATGGCTCTGGGGAACATATTTTGTGTGCTCTAATAAAAGAAGCTCTTACCAACTCATGTTTGTACGGAACTGCTAGAAATCTCAGCAAATGATGGTGCAACACGAGTTTACTGGCATTTAGAGATCTGAGTTAAGTTTATCTAACAGGCCGAAAAGTGTGAACTGTCGGTGGCTTTTCAAAGAACTTATCAATATTATGTAATCCGAAAACATCAACACTGGCCGGTACTAGAATTATTTCCACTGAAAAATTAAGCACAGGCGATGCTTCATCCACGTTTAAACCTTTTGAGGGTCAATACTTCCAAAATGAGTCTGTCAAGCACACAAACAGCATGTTGATAACTACCGTATGCAATTGTTCCGTTCATGTTTTGTTTACATACTTGCTGCCTTCTCTGGAAAATGTCCAGCAAGCGAAATGTGTTGCAGTTTTCTCGCAAACCAAATTGTTTGCTAACCACTCAGCGCATTGTTGCGGCAAAATTTTCTTAAATTTGTAAACAGTTGGATAAAAACGGGCCCACTAAACCGTGTTCCGGCACTGGTGCTCTTAAATTAGTGCTCCTTGGAAACGACAAACATCAGGTACACCCGAATAAGTTAGAATTTTCCAGCTCACTTCAGTAAGACAGGTTTGACGTTTCCGATAGATACTGGCGCGCTAGAGCTATCAGGAAGTTCATTATACTATTGCTGCCGGGTAAAAAGTTGAAATGAAAAGTTGTGTGGTCAGTCGCCTAATCATAACTCACCAATCCGTCATAGATGACTTCATCTCGATTCATTCCGCTTTATTCGTTCAAACAAGGCATGATGAGGTCTTAAACTCTCATTTACGCGAACGGAGGCCGATCTGTTCGATCTACGAACAAAAAGGACATCGTATGGATCTAAGCGGGTCGTGAGACATGTAAACTGTTTTCCGCTGGAGCGAAATTTTGTGTGCTGGATGGACCCATGAGGTAAAAGAAGGAATTGGTATAATTGAAAACCAAATTGGTCTGTAAATGAGTGTATTTCTCGAAATCGGTATAATTGTTTAACTTTTTGGGTTGTTCATCATGCAGCATTTCTTCTATGGAAGGTGAGCCACACTGCAATTCTGAGATGTGTATTTAACTCGTCTGACAATGAATTTATGAGAATTGTCCGCCAGATGTGTATTTGTGCAATAAGGAGCAGCTAAGTTCAACGCTTGTTCGTAATTTTTTGGTCATTTTACTGGTACTCGGCGCCCAATGTTGATTTGATTGATCTGATACGAATGAGCATCTATCTGGCCATCAGTCAGTTTGAGTTCTCGTCTAGTAATCGCGAGCAATTTGAAATTTCTCCAAAGAAGTCGAAATCTGGACACTAAACTGCTGTGGTTTTAGTGTACAAAATATAAAGTGGTATTGATTTCGCCCCCTACTAATCGGTCGATTAAGGCTTGTCCAGTAATATCTGAAGTTACTTTCAGTCTACTGAAGCGTTGTCGTTGAGAGTAAGGGTGGTGTTTCACGGTTGGATAATCCGCCACTGCTGTAACATCACACTTTACCATCATGATTTCACCTCATCGTCTTTCAGGAGCACAAGTCATTCATGACAGACTTTTGGGCGACCAGGTGTACGGTTGCCCTATCGGAAACTGTTTGTCATTGCTGACCAGAGCTTGTGACCCAGACTGACATACTTCTGACGGATGAAAATATCGCATCCGTCACAAAACCAGACTACTTTTGAAAATTTTGATATAATATTCATTTTATGCAACAGATTACAGTAGGATCCAATAATCCTATAATTATCATGTTTTTAAATTGAAGTATTTTATCCCGGTTGGTACAAAACTATGTGAAGACATGTTCAAAGGCTTGGTAAACAAATGCGTAGATTAAGTAACGTCACCGTATATTTGTTCAAGTTCGTACTGTTGGAAACATTTGAGCACAAATCTTTGAACGTGTGATTTTTCGTTGTTAAGGTCTGGTTTATGTGTGGAACAGCCGGTCGGCGAATTTCCTGGAAGTCAGTCCGCAATGACAAATCAAACTACAAACTTTGGTAAAACGGCTCTCCAACTACAACGACCTTGAGTAGAGTGGGTCACAGGATGCTCAGTTTCAGATGCTTTTATTGGGAAGCATCAAGCGATTAAGTTTTTTTCTTTGGTTCCAGAGAGTGCACAGTCAGCGGAATCCAGATGGGTTCTCGGAATAGCAGCTTTGAGCCCCAAGAGAAAACATCACACTGTGATTTCCCTAGGCCATTGAAATAGAGTAGCAAGAAGGCTGTTATCATAAACTCTGGTTTACCGTAATTCTGCCGAGTATATTTGACTGAACCTGTCCGATAACCTACCTTATGATTACATGCTTGACATTGTTTGCTGTAAAATATTGAGTTAATTGTCGAAGCCATAATTAACGATTAAGTGAATTGTCAACAACTAACATTGTACTGACATAGATTTTAATAATAAATCGTCCTTTCTTACTTTGCATTCAGAGGTAGCCGGGTGTCGCAAAACGAATTACATAGTGGGTGTGCACTCAAAAAGCACGCAGTGAGGTGGAGCACTCTAGTTAAAGATCCTCGCAAAGGTTCAAAACGCCGCAGCCTATATCTTACTCATAGGTAAAAGACAGCTTCAAGTTTATAAAATGTTTGATCTAGAAAAGAAAAATTTCATTGCACACCTACAAAGTTTGTTTAAAAGATAGACGGAACATGTGAATGGGTTGGGAATAGAAGTTAAGTTGCTGTAGGTTAAGAGTATAACGCTCTCCTTATCAGCCACCCTCACCAGAGCCATTATTGTGATGAGGAGTTAATTTGTTTTCTCCCCCAAGGATGAATGCTATAATATATGGCTGACCGGTTTTTGAGAACATAAAGCCCTGTTCCTTGTACGTTATCCGCAGAGACATTTGTTAGTATTGCGGAAAAGGCGTTAATATTAAAATGGGCGGATTGAAAGACTGCTGCACTCTGTCAGCTAATGCTGAACCACACTAATTGGTTGTTAATAATTAAGATAAAAAACAGTTGGCACAATTTCAAGAATTAGTTTCAAGTCAGTGCAACTCTTTGGAATGCGGCGTATGTTCTACCTAACCATATTTTGCGTTTCCCAACCACGTTCAAAGAAGCTAACAGATTGCTTTGATGTGTTGTGTTATGCATAACTGACTTTTATGGATGTTAGTTTATGTAACCAAAAGAAACTCCGTATAATCCGTCATGAACTATCTACCTTATCGGATACATAATTCCTTTTGACTTATTACGCCTAACCAGATGAATGGAGATAAATCGCTTATCTGAACCTCCACGGTGGTTGCTGTATTTGTTGTTGTTGTTGTTGTTTAGTCCTGAACGTCGACGTAAAGACTCTCCATAAACAACGGTTGTGTTTGTGATAACGTTTATTTTCGAAATCCCGTTAGTTGACCGCCCTCAATGATAATACTTGTACATCACAAACACTGCGTTGAACACGAGCTTAGCAAGTAATCGATTGAGACTTAAGTGCATAAAAACAGGATCGTTCGTTGCCTATTATAATATTTTTACTATTTATATACTGCGCCGTGTATGTGACTGAAGTGGTGTAACTAATCTGCTTGAAAACGAACCGTATCAAAGGCGGTTACAACTGGTTTCAAAAGTGTAGAACGCAGGATACAGTAGTATTTTGGTTCAGCCTAATTTTAAGCTACTGTTTGAAACCTACAGCAATCTGTTCTATGCTGTGTAAAGCAAAATCAGTCTTAAGTTTTATTGTTATACGTTGAAATACAGACCCACTTCTTTGTTAGAATGGAGTCGTCCCTGCAAGACATCTCGAACTAAATTAGCATCCATTGAAGAATATAACCATGATTGCACTTTATTTTAGTATAGTAATCCCAATCAATTCCATAATGCTTTGCAAATCAATTTTCGCCATAGTCTGAATGATTCTGACTTAATTCATCCGTTACATCTCCTACTCTGAGTATAATTGGCTGACCTGAAAACTTCCTGTAATCCGGATGTTGGTCCAAATTATGTCAATAACACTTTTTAGGACTGCCTCATTAAGGTGTATGTTTTTTTAGCTTGTCCTTTATGACTGTAGACAGTCAAACAAAATTTCACAAATGGCATCAACTCTAGAAACTTTTCCAAACCATTGACTGTTTTATGCTTGTCTCAAAACTTTGGCATTATTCGGCCTGTTTAACCGACGTCATCGAATAAAAATAAAAGCGGTTTGTTTCATATTGTGTACTGTTGCTAATAAACTTCAAACACTCCCCAAAGAATATATGCACAATTATTTTTTTCATAGTGATACAAGCAACAGACACAAGTACAAAAGTATTTAAGCACACTAACGAAACGATTTAATGGCGTAAATGATGCAGAATTACAAGGGGAAACTATTCAAACAATCCAAACAAGGTGAGATTCTGCTACGCATTATTGCCAGCAAAGTAAAAACCTAAGTGTAGTCGACAGAGATTCTTCACAAGGCTGTCTCACTACTCTTTGAACATATCAAAATTAATTGTATAACCTTCGAAACTTTACTTCTGGCATGTTAAAGAGGACTGTTTGCAGTGCCTAAGTAACACCACATGAAATTACGCCACAGAAGCTCCCTTCTAATAATTGTCGAATTACAAGTAACAATTCAGTTTTTCTTTTTCGGAATCTTGTCAAGCAGGAAAATCCCAGGTTGTGACAAGAATAAGTGCAACACTAACAACAACGCGTTCATTACGCCATCTGTTAAAACAGAAAAGTAATTTTAGGCTTGGTCGTCAGTTTAGCCTGCTAAACAGAATGTATCCTTTTCCACTCATTCCATGATATTTTGACAAAAAATGGCTAGAAAAACCAGAGATAAAATAATTGGCAACACTCCAAACTGCGTTATATCGGATTCCAAGTAGATACACCTTTCTGCGCTGTTACATTAGAATATACCTCCCTTGCGCAATTGTGTTCTTTTTATTTTCTTATTTGGGGCTGCGCCTCTTAGCCATGCATTGAGGATGGCACCATGACTAGGAGATAAGCGTTCGCCTTGCCATGCACAAGAGTGTCTGCCGTTTATACACCTGAGGTATCGAATTTTCTGTCAAAATGAGTCAGGTTGTGTGACATAATAGTTGGCTACGGAGTTGTTTCAAATAGAGATAGACCGACGAAGAACAATCTAAATGAAAGATATTTTTTCAAGTAAAATTTTGCTGTTTTTCTAAATGGTTCTATCAACATGCCTTTTTGCTTCTACTTCATTTATTTGACGTGGAGGTAAGAGGAAATGAACTGATGAATTTTTGGCGAGAGGAGAAGCGTGTAGGACGAACCCTGAGAGAGGAAGTGCTTCATTGGAATATAACCATTTTTCTGCAAGAGCATATCTGATTGCATTTAATATATGTCTTGTTTCTTGGTCAAATGCTACGCTGGTTGTTTTACTTTCGGTTATGTAATCATTAATTTGGCTCCTTTAAGTGTCGGTTTTGCGCATTTGCAGAGGATTTTCCATATTCGAACTAGAATTGATCTCCTCAGCCGTAAGTAACGTCACATAAGGGAAGTGTAAATATGTAAGTTTTCTATTTCGGATGAAAACCGTGTAAATAGAAGCAAAAAAGATATCCTTGCTGTCGCTGTTCGATTTTGACTGTTTGTCTGTCCTAATCGATACCACCTGTGCCTTTGCAAAGGGATTTGATGCGTGACCCTATTTAGCCACAAATTTAGGGTAAGTTGGCATTCGATGCTTCAATATAGGCTTCCAAGCATAAGCTCGGAAGTATGGTACGTAAAATCAAAGCGCGTATTGTATATTCTAACGGTCTTTTTATCACCCATATATGTTATGTATATTTAGCGGATAGACGAGAACTTATAGAGGTGTAGAAATTCAAACATAAAACGCATGTTGTGTGTTCCGATAGACATATTCGTATTATCTGAATTGGCACGTATGACTTTCACCAGCCTAGAAATTTGAATAGTTCCAGGTTGATTATCAGTAAGTTGCATAAATGTAACCTAGTTTTTTGGCAAAAAATTTGATTCGTCTGGGATTTTTGTTTTCTGGATATCTTGCAGACTATGCCTTTCAGTCAGTTGTAGCCTGAACACGAGAATTCAGTACACGTGGTTATTGGCTATTGCCTAAAAACGGCAAGTGGAAATGTGATAAAAACGGTTATTTGGTATTACGGTTGTTTTGATTAAACAAGACCATTTATTTGACAGATTGTTTTGAATTCGAATATTTCTTTACTCTACGTTTTCTTACCACTCCTGTTATTCGTCTCAATAGGCAAAACGATGATAAAAGTTTGCATTTATTTTGGAAGAGCATGGTCACAAACATAAAAAGTAAATGCAAGCGATAGATGTGGTAGGGTACACGAGAATATTAGGTAAAACGAGCGAACGGTCCCATTCAAAGTCGTGTAGCTATCGGTTCCAGTCAGACAAGATGAATCCCAACGTATGTAAAATTTTTGGTATGGAAACATGAGTTGTTCAGTCAAAGTAGCTCTTTTCACTGTTCGGCTCATCTAAAGGGCAAATGGTGACGGATGGGTTGAATGCATAATTACAAGCACGTTTTACAAAAATACACTTTGTGTTGTTAAAGCTGCCCCTGGCCTCAACTCAGCCAGAAATCGTTCAGTCTGCTTGCGTTTTATCTATGAGGCCTTTGGCTTTTCCAAAGTTACTTTTGTTGTGTGGTACCTAGTTTAAAAGTTTGTGTAAGAGCTAAGGGTAACATCGGGATCAAGTTTGATTAAAGGCTGGCATGGTTTTACCAGAATACGTCTAAAGGTTTAAAAATGAGTCAGTTAACATTGCTTTCTGCAAAAATTGTCATCCAGCCAAAATTATACTTCCGAAATAACATTCGACAGACCCAAGATATGCCTGCACTTTATTCATTGGTTTCGCCTTTACTCGTCACCAACGCAAAGACACAAAGATCAACTGAGTAACAATTTACTGTATGTTTTGGCCGCTTTATCAACAAATTGAAGGTATTAATTGGGCACTGCTGCAAGCTAATTCAATCAATGCTCGAAGGTAACAGAGAACCCTCCAGTTGATTCATCTACATCCATCCTCTTAGTATAGAGTACATCATGAATATTATTGGGGTCCCCGACGCAACCTCCCCGGTGGCAGGTGAAAACTATGGAAGTTAGCCACAAGCGAACGACCAGCAATGTGGTTTTCTCACAACCGGATACGATATATTTTCACTTTCCTCATACAGTGCTGTTCATGCCACATGATTTGGGAGTGGGTGGCCCAAAATGGAATGACTTTTCATAAGGGAACAGTCCTATTATATCCACACAAACTTGTGTAGTTAGTTAGTCAGTGGTTATTGGTTTCCTGCCATCCCAGATCACCTGTTTATCCACCGACAACTTAGGACAAAATAGTAATCTGTGCCGGTTTGGAGCTTTTGGTTACATGTCCGTTATTTTGACAGGTGGTTTGTCTTGCTGCTTTTATGATTTGCAACGAGGAATCATCTGCAACATGAAGCAGAAGGTCACTCGTGTATGCTAAATTAAAGCATCAATTTACCAAACTCCGTAAGGAATCGGGTAGAAGCGCCATAATAAAATCTGACTCATTTATGGTCAGAATTTTATTTAGTTAATGAGAGGAGTGGACATCAGCAAGATATGTGCGACTTAGTCTCAGTCACATACGGTGACTCCAAAGAAACCGATCGAAAGCCTTTGCTAGATTATGTCGGATTTACATATTCATACTTACTGTGTGTCAGTGATTACCAGTTATGTTGCACCACAATTTGTTTCTGGTTAGTCCAAGTCTGCTCAGTGCGCTGCTTTTTGATCTCATTTTTGCGATGTTTAAGTTCATAGCCGTTGCATGTAAGCTCAGCTGGTGGGTTTATAAAAATGCACCGCCACAGGTTACTCAACGAACTCAGTGACACTAAGATTTCTACCATTGCTATTATCGTCACATTGCGTAGTTTAGACATAGAGCCCAGGGAGTAGCCCAAACCTGTGTGCACAAATATCTTTGTTCCACAGTGCGTTCTTTGTTGGTTGCTTATTGCTAGGTAATAGTATACAACTAAAAGGGTAAATACTGGTAGACAGACATCAGACGAAAAGATTTGATGCCATGTGTTTTACTCATAGTCGGTATCCAGATGACGCGGAATTCCAAAGTATTCCCTGACAGTTTGACCCGTCTCAGATCTGATCGATGATTTCTCATGTAAACGAAGATTTGAATTCGTTTCGTTTCACGGAGATTAATTGGTGTCCCACTAAACTGAGTCCTATGAAAACGGAAAAAAATTTCTTGTTCAATTGTTTTATAATTCCACAGTATTTTCAGCTGTGAAAGTTTCAGCAGGTTTATTTTAGTTGTCAACTGGACAATCCTAGGCCGGAGGGCTGTTAAGAAGAACAAATAATGGTAATGTTTAACAATGTTTTTTCACCATTTGTCAAGACATAAGGTAAGCTTCAAAGTTTGGCTAGCATTTGAGGTCTGGATTCACTCATAATACACTTTGAGTAATCACTAAATGTTGTAACTAGAGAGCAGACTGCCAGTTTGTGTTGCCCATCAGTTAGCTGCAGGTACATCCACACTGACAAAGAAATGTGGTATTTTCAACGAAGAAAGTGTGAAAGAGGCGTAGCAGGATATATATTACCAAACGTTCTTTTTATACAAATATGAGGGAAAAGATTATCCTCACAGCATATTAGCTTGGCAGCAATCGTCTTTAAAATGAAATAATAATAATATTATATCAGTCCACTGGACAAACGCTAGATTCGGCAGAAATATTTCGACTGAGCACAGGTGGGCAAATAAAGTACTCTTGTTTGGCGGCCTCGACAGTTGAGAGATGACAACGGTTACTACGAAATATTCGTCCTTCGTCAACTGCTTTCTCTGATAATCCAAGCATAGTTTTCATTTTAGTTACAATGTATTAATTGAGGCTAGGTAATGTTTAGCAATCATGCCACTGTTCATCAATGTGGGCTTAGAAGCAGCTAAAAAGCCGTCTAAACGCATGGTGTTCCATACGATTACCTGTCGAAAGCACTGCATATTCAACGTCTATTTAAATTCGTCATCTGGGGCTATTAGTTTTAAGCGACAATACGTGCCCTTTTTTATTCCTAATTTGTCCGCGAATATGATTACAATGAACCATAGGGGTTTCATTCCCATTTATAAAGTCAAGCAAACGGCGAACAAATGAGTTCCCTAAGTTCAAAAAGTACACATTGAATGATCGTGCAAGGTGCCCGAACTCTGAGATCAATAACATGTTTTCGTTTATGACCTCATCGGAATCTCATATGTTGGACACGCCCATATGTCCTCATATTGTGGGCGCATTCCCACTGCTAGGAATTAAGTGAGTTTTGCTACTGAGAGCGGTCGACTTCACGAACGCTAGCTGAACTATCGCTGCTATTATATAATACGCCCACACAAAAACTAGGTTGAAGATTTTCACAATAGTTGGGGCGTTCTCCATAGTTTACCAATAGGTTTTGTTTGGATTATTTCTGAGAAACACCTGAGTCAGTCCTATATTTTGCTGTTCGGAAGTTCTGATTAATCGATAGAACAGGAATTTGTCACCCAAAACCTGACATACCTATCAGGCCTTCTGGAATGCGAGCGCCGTTTGGACAGCTGATCTGTCAGCGCCAAGCATAATGACTTTTTGGGAACAGCAGTTTTCGTCTTCCTGTGTAAACAGTGAAACTTCAATATTTACAAAGTTGACCTATCATCCTAGCCGCTAAAACGTGTTAGACTACTTGCAGGCGTTTCTCTAAGCTACAATCTACCACACTCAGTATACATTTATTCCACCTACTGGTGACTGACAAAAAACATTAGTGGGGGTAATTTTTACGTTACCTTTATGTAAGGCAAACACAACTAAGGGGGCGTAAGATTTGTATGAACTCTATCACACACGAAACAACTTGATATACCTGAAGAATGAATGAAACTGTTGTTTATCCCATCCCTTATTTGCACACAACAAAAAATGTCTTTTGTCTCAGTAGTGATAGACCACAGTATCCAGGAAATGAAGGTAGATTTTGAAGGTTTCTTGCCGGTTCATGCTTATTCTGAGTTGCGGACACTTGACAGTATTGTTTGTTTATCGCTTCTACTATTTCCTTAGTAACTGGTTTAGGAAAAAGAAACACTATTTATTTATTGAGGTCAGGCAGCGCTTTCCGCACAGTGAATTAAAAGGTACAAATAACGACCAATGTTTTAGTGGATTGGCCGGGGTTTATGTAATTTTGTACCACCATATTCAACTGTCTGCCTTCAGCATATGACTATACAGACCAACTGTAGGAACGACTTGGACAAGCAATGACAGTAGGTGCAGCAAGTCTACCCCATACTCACTTTCGGATAAGCCTAACTACATCACAACCCTAATTCAAACGAAGTGCAAAAGCACTTTATTTTAACCACAGGTTTCAAGTGGGGATCGGAATGAACGTTTCGATAAAGGATACTGTTGTCCTCTTTCCATACTCCGCACTTGTTCGTCCCCAGCAGCACGGCTTATGTCCCTATTTGAAATTACCTCGCCCGAATCCAGATTTTGGAAAATGTTAATTTCAAATATTTTACAGTGCTCCACATATCAGCCATATTCCCAAACTGCTCTTCTCTCAACTAAACTGACTTTTCACTTTTCATTCAACTACTCCTTAATTCCCCTATATTACCTCCGTTTGTCCCCAGACCACAAGGCAGCACAGTCAACTCAAACCCGGTAGTAGTGCAGACTTCTCCGAACAATAGTGTCCCCTTACATAACAGCCTAATACTACAAAAGAGTCAATTGGATGATTCCCCTACGCCCACCGCGCTTTCGTCTGTGGTTCATCTGTGAAGTTTTTTTTCCCTGCTTCCTCTCTGGTTCTACTGGATTTAGCCCAAGATAAGCGGAGTAATGTACCACATTTTTTGGGACTTTTCTGTTTTTTGAACAAATCGAGTGCTTGTTTCAATGTATTGTTTAGCTCTAGTCTTTCGGTTGTGCAGCTACTGTATATTTAGTCATCTATAGGATGAGAAAATTACTAATCACGGACAAAATCTAAGACTACGGTGCTCTTCTTCAGTGCATGTAATCAGAAGTCCCGAAGTAAAGCGGTGATGCATACTAACTTCACCGATAACTGCTTTCTGCTTCATTACTTGAAGGCACAAAATTTATTTCATCAATTACATGCATATGGTTGAGTCAAAAATTAAATTCTTACAATTTATGTCATTCCTAAGGGTACCTTGGGACACCTTAAAAATAACGGCTAAATCCCAGCAAGCAGCTAGATTTTTGGCCAATCGCGTACCACGTCGTTAAATTGATTACTCCTACACAACGTTTTCATCGCTTCTGCGGTGGGTCGTTTCCCATATGACGTCTCACCCTCCGTCTCTTTTCCAATAATCACGTGTTCTCTCCAGTTGATACGGAGCGTCCAAAATCCACATCACATATTCTGTCTAAATAAACCTGCAGTATGTTATTCAAGGTAAACAACGTAAACGAATTAGCGTTATCCCACTGATATCTTGTCTGTTCTTACCTTTCTAAAACTTATTTAGGGAAGCAGACATCACCTAACGGGGCTGTCCAGTTGGTAAAGGGCTGCTTTTTAAGTCATTGCTGACTGTTATATCATATATAATTGCTATTAAATTAGGGACTCTAGAGTTCTGTGAGCAAGCATAATTACCTCTTTAAACAGTCATCCCTACGTCTTCGAGCAACCACCGAGGGAAAGAAGCTACTTACACCATGCGTCTTCTGTTTTGAGCCAGTATTGTTCATTCTTATTGCATAGCAAATGTGTCTGTATGGATTTGTCCTATCTGTTCAACATGGTACCTGAGCATATTACGATAAATGGTTTTAAAAAAATGTTCACTTTTACTTGAAATGAGCCCCCGTTTGTTGGCTTTAATCTGCCAAGGAAGGTAAGGTACACTCGGTTTCTGTTCCTTCCATTGTTTAGTGTTGGCAAAAATTACCAATCGTTACCTTTCATATTTACTTCAGGGAATCCGAACCCTACAATATTTGATTGCCAATGATAAAATAAAAATCACGGACTAGATCTCGTTGTTTTGTTAGTTAACTGTCTTTACGGATGGAAAAAGAGAACAGTTGCATTTGCATACACGCCGCAACTTCCAATAACCTTCAGATGTGCTGTATGTACCACCTAAGTACTTAAGTCAGATCAAACATGAAAATAATACAAACGCGCTAAAGAGATCTACGAGTTTTAAGCCTTTATTGTGGATCAGATAATTATATTACAAAAACGTCCGCCCAGCTAGGTTTTGAGAATCTTTTGATGCATTTTTGAAACAATATTTTGGATTTCGTTTAGGTAAGTGTAACATAAGGGAAGTAAATACAATTCTCCACAAGCGCCCAACCGCCTTTGGGACTACTTTATTAGTCATTCGAAAGTTCCTCACTGAAAGTGTTCTGAATAAGTCAAGTACGTGCAAGCATTAAACTTCTAACCACCATTATGTTTAAAAATCCCAATCAAACAATTAGGCTTTTCAAAACTACAAAATAATTTCTCAGTAATGCAGGAGGATGCTGCATGACCTCCTTCTGAGGTTTACTGGTTCTTGCGCAAACATTAAAGCCTGTACCGCCCTCTCCAGAAATTAGGCTTTATCATTGCAAATTGCTTGAATTTTAACACTGTTTTGATTTTCATGGATTTTTGAACTCCCTGTAACTTATAAAAAATTAAAAGAAATACCAAAAGAATTGCAAATCCCCATGGATTTTCAACTCTTGCTGAGGTTTGTCAAAAGCCAACTTCCTTGTCCGGATTAGTGGCCCAGAGTTGACTGTGTATAAAGATTTCTGGCGTTTTGTTATCAAAGCTTATTCTGACATGTAATTCTCAGGAATTTGCTGGAGTTATGACGCTGGCAGTTTAAACGGATCAAACGATAGCACATCTTCACGATACTGTTGTCTAAACAAAAACAACCGCCATCTTTTATTTCTAACCCTGCTGGGAATGACAATTTCAAGTACTTATTAGTCCAGTCATTATGTGCCCAATGATTGTATTCTGGGTTACCTGTCGTATTCGTGATGCTGTATGCAGAATGGGACTACACGTACGGAAGTGCAACGGTATGCATCCACGGAACCATCAGACCATGTCAGTGGCTGCTTGCAGTATAAAAGGTAGTTCTCCAAAGGCTTTACTGCATGTTTAAGCTGACAGTGCATCTCTGCGAAAGATTCCATCTCTGGTGCTTGAGGGAAACAAAACTTCACATGGAATAGTCTGCTTTGCTTGAGCACAGCGCTAGCTCAGGGCTGTCTTATGTTACATTGCACTTCCTAGGTGACTGTCTGGCCGACTGTTTTGAAGAGATGGCATTACCAGCAGGCTGATAATCAGCCCAAATGTTCACAAATAAACAGAATAAAAGGTGGAATACTGCTTGATTATTGCAAACCAAATCACTATACACCATTCTAAAGAAAACAGAAGACTGAAATGGTTTATTTGGTCCAGGATGTGCAGTAAACTTGCTTTAAGTTAAACAAACAAGAGATCCGGCTTGCTAGCTCTATAGAGTACTGATAAAAAAGAAATGTAGAGTTGCATGTTTTCTGTGTTGACTACCAGAAGACACAAGAACTATTCTATGGTCAACATGCCAATTTTCCCTTGGCGGAACAAACCTACCTGTCGTAATGAACCTTAAGCACAAAGTTCCAAAAATAGGGTGCCTATGACTTCTAGTATGGCTTTCAATCTTCCAGCTGTTTAGCTTTTTTCATATAAAGACCGTGAATCTTCCAATGAGTTCACTTAAGTTCTTTAGAAGATTTCACTTTAATCCCAAATTATATTGAAAGGAGTCAAGCGACAGGCAAGCGCATGTGTTCTACAACTTCACATAGGAATTTTTCTCTGTTCCGAGATCAAAATTGCTGAAGTTTGGTTGAAAGAGTAAAGAATATCTAACAAAGTGGACAGCTTTCGGCTGTAAACAGGAAGCTTTTTTGGTCTGCTTATTAATTAGAGCATAATATGGATAACAATTCTGGACGGAAAAGGAACCCTTCGGTGAGCTGTGGCCAGTATGCGTGCAGCAACGCCACTTGCATTTAATCGCGATGTTACTGCGTATACGTAAAAAAGTTCTAGAACAAGAGAGACGCAGCCTGTGGCCGATATGAAAATGAATCACTTTGGTGTAGTTGTTAGACCCAAACTAGCCTTATGGTTCAGATGACATCAGTAGCACGAAAAGTAGTTTATCCCCCAAGAGTGTCAGGGTCATTTATATATATCTGTAGTTACAGATATTTGTTTTAAATGTAGGAGCTCACTACTTAAAATTATAGGTTGATATCTGATCTAAGCTTTCTCTACACTGAAAAAAGGTGTCCTATATTAATTCTGTGTCAGTTTTGCATCTAAAGGACGGCACTTGGGATCTAGCGGCAACAATGTCCTCCTTCCAAACCTAATCAGTTGTCATCAGTTTATGTATCCTAGAATGATAACTGGAATCGTATCCATCGTTTTAGACGTTTTAGTAAACGATGCTGCTCCTTTTTGACTTATCAGATGTGACTAGTAGCAATAGAGCAAAACAATTCGGGCGCAGCTGTTCCGAAAATATGTGCTACTTGTGTCTTCGTTAGGAGAGAATTTCGGTTATACCTCTATCGTATGCGTTGGTGTCGATTGGTACATTTTTGGTACTTCCGGTAACCAATACTTTTGGCAATAAGCCAAGAGCTAAATACGATTACTTCAATCTTATCTGGTTGTGGCAATTTATAAAAAAACTGCCCACTGAAACAGAGAGGGAATAAAATAAGATGCCGAAATCTCGCAGGCATTTTCGAGTGCGCTCAGTTAGGTGACATAGGTGACTCCAAACGAAGATGGAACCTTAAAGTGAAAGTGGCGTTTCGACCATTCTGGAGGTGGTTTATGACAGCGGTAATAAC
This sequence comes from Opisthorchis felineus, assembly GCA_004794785.1. Taxonomy (NCBI): domain Eukaryota; kingdom Metazoa; phylum Platyhelminthes; class Trematoda; order Opisthorchiida; family Opisthorchiidae; genus Opisthorchis; species Opisthorchis felineus. The sequence continues at coordinate 358,213 of SJOL01009213.1, read as the reverse complement.
AACGTGGACCTCGGGAACATCAATGAAGAATGACAGTCAGGGACCACATGAATCTGAGAGTTTGGGCCTTTCTCTACCAGTTCGACTACCCTTCTGCCGAGCATCATGTTACACATCCTTTGAAATAATAAATTTCATGTTTCTCAGGAGGATAAAGCTAACATTATCATGCGTATATAGTGTATCACTAAGCCTTCATTTTGTGGCGCTTGACTCATGCTCAGTCAGTGTCATCCACACCCTGGTAGATACATATTGAATGCACCATAGACCATGTGCAGAAACTTTGTAGTAAACTTACGCATCGGAACACACCATACCGTCACTGGACAGATTATTTTAATAGTTTGAAATGCGAGGTGAGTAAACTGAGAAAACAGGACTGTATAAAATCATGCGCGGAATATGGTGGCGGGATTGTCTCGATAAAACACACGTCTCATAGTGCTAGGAAAAACTCTAAACAGACTACGACCAGTTTCTTCATACTCGTCCTTCTCACGAGTTGAGTTCAGCATATCAGGTTCCTCAGGCCTTGCATTCTACTTGAACACGGGACTGTACACAGTTGGTGGGTGCGCACAGAGCCCAAAGTCGGCCTAAGCTCTCCAAGAGAAGGACAGGAGAAGAAGAATATTTGGATCTTGAATATGGCCTGATCAGCTTTTCTGATGAACTATTCATCAGAGATCATGAGTTGGACGTTGAGAAAGCTTGTGATTGCTTGACTGCAGATTATAGCTTTCAGCCACTTTAGATTGACTGCACATAGAAAATCTGATATTTTTTCATCAAGCTAGCTCCGAAATTAGTAGTTTGGACTATTGTTTAGCAGCAACTTACACTGACTTCCGGAAGTATAATTCGTTTTTCTCGTGTGGGCTTGAATGGAGAAATTTTTAATCTTATCTGTCTTGACAAAAAGCTACTGACGATAGCTCATCTCCAAATATTTTAACTGCCTATCAGCATAAGCTCACCACTTCTGGGTCATGTTTCATCTCTGTTTAGGATTTTCGGCTCCTGATTGAGGTCACCAAACATGAGTCACAGCGAAATTGTTTTCGGAGTACAAAAACTATCATAAAATAGCGGTGATTAGATTAATTTTTACGAAATCGAGCAACGTTTTCCCTTCAAAACAGATGCAAAGTAGTATTATTAAAGTATCTATTTGTCTTCGTTAATAAAGTCTTCATTTGAGTTGTGGCAGGATCTGAGCAACAATATGAAAACTCACCCTTGACTGATCTATTTTCAAAGCTTTACGATGTGGGCTTAATTGATCCAATAAAACCTGTAAGAATTTTAGTGAATTGGTGGTTACTCAATTGATTTTTGACGTATTCGTCGAGCTTGGTGATTAAATTCAAAATTTTTATCAGGGCGCTCTTGGGCGCCTGAGGATGATGCGCACAATGAGAATGCCTCCTAAAATGGCAAGTAAAATAACGTCTGCAAATCAGCTGCAAAGCTCGGCTAACAGATTGCCAGTTGCCTGATCAACTACAAACCAATGCACCTGGGCTACAAATCTTCAAAAGCATTACCAACAGTAGTAAATGTTACTGGCTTGTTAAGCAGATTGGTGGAATCAAAGTGCTATTATCATAGTTTGTATACCACCCTTGTTCTTCTCGCTTTTATGATAGTTACTATTGACACGGTCGTTCACGCGCATCAAGGCTACTTTGTTACCATGCGGTGTCCCCATCCTTTCCTCTGACAGTGACAACTACTGCCAAAACCAGTGCAAACTACATTATTTCAGCCTAATGAAAGCCCGCTTGAGTCCTCGCACGTCATGCGAGTGGTATCGCACTCTAGCTCAACAGTTAGATCGTCTATCAGCACTTAGCATTACGCTCTCACGTTCAAGGAATCTGTGGATGTCGCTCGGTACACTTCGTTTCCTTGATGATGCAACTTGTTCTGCGCAATGGCAATTTGTTCGATCGCTTGAATTGCATTTGTGGAGTTAACTGATCGGATATTCATGCACACATTTCTGCGATGTGTTTGCGTTAACTTTGATGCACTTACCGTAACGTTTTTCGCATAAACTTTATGCCGTACTTGGACACCAGACTAGTACCACCATGCTTTAAACCTGGAGAGTACGGAAGAAAATTAGCCAACATCTTGCAAAACATCAAAATTTCCAGCCCTTATACAACACTTCCTCCACACTATTCCGTGGCTATTTACGTTTAATTTGCTCCACATGCAATTCGCTGCTAAATTAAACGCCCCACCTACCTCTTCACATCAACCGTGCAGTTGGATTGGTGAATATCATTCGCAGTTGGTATTCTCCTTTAGGGCTGTGAGATCAAAAACGGGTTCGCCTTCCCAATTTGCTATCTTCCATCTCATGGTAATTGACTAACATTATGTATGTTTCTCAAACAACGTGTTTGTTGCTGTTAGCTAGAAAAATGGAAGTGAAACGAGGTACCACATTCCACGTTTTAGGGAAATCAAGCTGCTTTAGCATAGCTTTGTTCAAGTATCGTAAACTCAAATTTGTTAGTGTAGCTGTGGTACTCCGTTTGCCTTTACTAATCGTCAAAACACCAAAAGTGTTGGGCACTGATTGTGGCTGGTGAAATTTGTGAGCAATGAAATTTGTATTTGTGTTACAAATATCCCGGTACAATCACACCAGAGTAAAACCTGTGTCCTCGCATTTTCCTCTTAGTAGACATTAGAAACAATTCTCAGAGGCGAACCCCGGACGTTTGATATGTGGGGTGAACCTGGTAAAGCTACTCCACACGCGCCCAGTCGACTTACTTCTCACCTGAAATTGAGCCAGGATCCATTACAGTTTATTGAATTACGTTTCACAGTAAATGTGTATTGCATGCTGTTTGCGTTTGGTAACAAGAGTTTCTGAGTAAACTGTAAGGTATAGCTTGCTATTTCTGGATTGCTTCCTTTAAATGCACTCTATCAGTCACAAAATCGATCAAAAGACCCATAACTTTTTAACGCTTGTAGATGTTTACTAGGTTATTTGTTGGAGTGTTCTTCATAGGCGCCGGAAGAAAAACATGGATCATTTGAGGTGCAAGAATAGACCAAAGTACGCCTTAGGTGTTGTGGGATAAAACACAACTTCATGTGACCCAGAACCGAATATCTTCCATTCCTTGTGCATCTTTGCATTTTGTGTGTGTGACTGGGTGCCAAACGTTTTAGGAGCTCGAGCAACGTCACCTAAACTCTCTTCAATGGTACTGGAGATGCGAACTTAAAATTGTTATTACGAGAAGATAGAATCAGTGTGAAATCATCACATTCAATACGGTTCTAGGAAACATGGTTCACCATTGTCGACAAGGAATCCATGATATATCCTGTTGACGTCTATCAGTGCAAAAAATAAGAAACATATCTGTACAGATGAAGACTATAAGCCTTTTTTAAGGTAAACAATCAAAAAACTTATAACGACAGTTGTATGCAAGCTAGTCCTCTCAGGTAAAAATTATTGGACCAATCGTTTGATACTTTCTCGGTAAATTCTGTGTTCCTCTTGATGTCCCCTTGAATTAGATAACAACGCATAACCAAATAAGTAACGGTGCACCAGATGGTAAGGGGTAGCGGGCCTTGTACTAATTTCTAAACATGATTTTCCTAGTTGTGACCGACGTTGGAACGCCTGATGCAATGTGGCTTGTTCCTGTATCTAAAAAAGGCCTGACATTGCAACACACATGCATCTGTCTTCGTCGTGCAACCACAGTTTGTCCCCCTGCTGAGACAAGTTAGTACCCATAACGTTACAAAAAGACTGGAGCTACTAGTCATATGGTGGTTTTGGAACTTCTGTGACTTATTGAGCCTTACCTAGATGTTTTATTTTGTCGTCACCAGATTTCTCCTTGCCAAGTTTTCAAGGGATATAGTTCTGGTGAAACCCAGTCCACTTGCCCTTCAAGTCATGTGTAGGCATATTCTTGGCACATTCAGTTTTACAAAAGCTTTCCTACAAAATGTCATACACAGAAAGAATACCCAACCTTTCAATGTTTATTCAACTTCATTTTTGGTGAAATAGTGGGACGAACATTGGAGAACCTTCAAAATCCCGGTGTTTGTATTCATGCTGATGAGAACCTCGTTGATCTGGAGTACGCATAATATCTTAAGCTAAAATGACAAAGGAAAGACACAATTTTGAATAAACCGACCACGATTATATCATCCATCAGCATAGGCCTTGCACCCATAAGGCACCCGTGCTCCCAGAATTTTATCTCGGTTGTTATGTTGGATGTGATGAAGGTATATCAGTGCAAAAACCTGAAAGGAGGGAATAACGTCTGTCTCTATGCCTTACTTTTGAAGTCAAAATGGGTCTCATGAATCGAGTGTATCGGGCTAAAGTAAGGGTTGTACTCTTCTATGGTTTCTAGAAATGACTTCTATAGATGATGTCGGCAAAATGGCAACGAGGTAAGTAGAAAACCGATATTTGGTTGTGCAACAGGTACTTCATTCGCGGAGAATATCCAGGACCGTCAACCGCGAAGTGTCGGGAAACGCACACAGAACCACCGTTTACCAAGACTAGGATTGCCTTCGATACCTCCCTAAAATAGCTCAAAGGTAACGGCAGACAGAAGAGCGTAAAAGAGATCATGGGATTTCGGTGCTGTCCACCTTCCAGAATGGACTCTCCGCATTCACTGTACATTTGGTTAGAGAAGCTGCATGAAGTAGTAGGCAATCTATGTCAATAAAGTTTATGCTGATAATAACTTTTTAGAATAACTGACCAAGTGTATGGGTACCCCAGAATGTTTGCGGTAAGCTAGCATCACTCCCCTGCCTCATCCCATCTTTCATATTTTTTTCACTTTAAGACCTTAAATACAATCAAGTAAACTTTGTGGTTGTACGACACGGTGTACGGTTGTACATAACAACGTCGGTATTGTTTTCTCTAACGATGAAGCTGATAATGGTGACTATGTGCGACCCGACGGCGATTAACTTCTGAAACACATGCAAAATAAGTATTCTACTGCTTTGACCGTCACAATCCACAAAACCCCGCGAAAACGAAAATGGAAAACGCCAAAATCGGCATCTTAGTTAACCTGACGTACTTGCTGCATTTTTGCTTATTTAACCAAATTACTTACTTGATCCCCGGTAAAGATTCTGTGATCGAGTCGCACCTGTATATGTGTGTCGTCAAATTGCATTCTTCCGTTAGAGTTTTGTATATAAGTATTTCGCCCTGTTATTGTGATAATTAACTTAATTATTTGTCAGGTCAACTTCGTAACTTCAAATGTAATAAATAAGCCAGTGTTAATGCAGTAACCGTCTATCTAAAGGGAGAATATCGGGGAGAGATAGGGCTTGTGGCTCCTCTTTGGAATGGCACTATCCCACGGAGTTTCCTCGCTTAATCCTGGCCAAAGCAAGGTGTCATAATAGTCGCCCTAGCCCAACGGCACCTACGGAGGAGCGCAAGTGCTAATATACCGACAAACAAGTTCGGATATTAGGGCCTAGCATAACCCGATGCGTTTCAGTTTGCAGTGGTATTTCGGGGAGTGCGGTCCTGCCTCCACTAATAGACCATATATTTTCAGGCTTCCTGACCAACCTATCATCATCACGAGTTGTGTTTTACTGGTAACTATTATATTATATATTACATCTTGTATATATAATACATTATATTATATTTAGGTTCTATAAGGATATTTTCGTGGAGTAACCGCAAGCGAAAGCAGTGCCTAAACCAGAATAGTGACTTGAACACCGCCCTCATCAAGTAGCAGAGGTACTTTTAACTTCAATTTTAGAAACTCAGAATGATTACGACGTCATTGCGCATAAGGTTTGATAGTTAAAGTTACATTTACTTATCTGTAGATAAAATGTGCGACCTGTGACGTAATTTTAAGTTGATAGCTCATTTAATTTTGTATTTTTAATGTTGTCTAAGTCTAAAACCGACCCACCCAGTAGCAGCAGTGAAATAATTTATCTTCCGTGATAAAATATTCTTAGGTCTCCCAGGTGTCCCTTTTTTCGTTCGAGGTCCTCATAGCTTCTGAGTCATACCACATTTACTACATTCTGTGAATTTGGTTGTTGTTGACTTGTACAGTATCTTCCTGACACTCCATGGACCTCTTTCTGCAATGTCGTATTCGTCGGTTAGATAAGCAGATTTGAATGTTCTCGTAACTATCAATCTTCTAGATATTGTACGTGTTTGGGAATAAATCATACCTGGCGCTGAATTTTGACAGAATATTATTTGGATCCCTCCGAATCAGTTTAGAACCGACCCACAAATAGTTTCAGACTTGATCAGTCCTGGGAAAACTACACAATTCGCGTTCCACTTTGGGTAAGATCTATCACATGAGAGTAACTGGACCAGTCGCTGAGTTTTCCAATGCCGAACGTGGACCTCAATAGCTTTATCCGCAGCTATCTGAATTTGATGATGAAAAATCAGGCGATCACTCCAGGCGTTTCTCCGACTGACGCCTCACTTTTAGCAAAAGACAACCCACCTGCTTCGGTACTGACCGACGGTACTTTTTGTTTTTATTTGTAGAAGAATACGACCACCTCTTTAGTCCTCATCGAGTCCCCGTTCAGGATAGTTCATTAGATTATCGGCCGTCTGAATATGTAAATTTGTCAGATTTCTAACGAACCTGATGCACGAGCCATCGTAAACCGGCTACTTATGTCTAAAAGTAAAGCTGTAAAACTCATTAGCCACGCAAACTTTGGAACGGTGTGTTAAGGTATGGGTGTGACGCTGTTCAAAGTGTACCATCGTCTCTTTTCTAACACACTTTTTCGGAAAAATAACAAAGCAACCGATTTTTTTAAATTTGGCTTTCGTGGCACACTAACGCCAGAAGTTTTTTTGGCCATTTTTTAAAAAATTGATGTCCAGCTTCAGGAGGAAAGACAGCACCTCGATATTACTTAGCCTTTACAGGTCAACGTATATTTGGCTGCAATATGACGCTTGTATATTTGCCTGCCTGTATCTTAAATTTGGACAGAAAAAAATGGACGGTTGTTTTGCATTCCAAACAATTTGTCTGTGTTATGGCAAATGGTATGTATGGAGGGACTACATTTTTGTGTCTCATTCCCCCCGAACAAGGAGGCATTTTGAGAACATTTGAAAAGCTCATCATTAGGGTTCACGCAGATCCCCAGTCGTCAGCGACCATGCGTTTAATAGTGTACACATTTTTCACTACGCTTTTGCTGACCTCTTGTTATCGGTGAATACGACCAGCACTCTGCTATTTCATCTAATGTCTTGTATAGATTGAACAGATTAAAGAGGTGGGTTCTTTTGTCTCAACCACAACTATACACCCAAAAGTTGCTGGCATAAGTAATGCTAGCTCCTGGGATCTTACAAATGACGTATTTCAAAGGTAATGGAGTCAATTTAGGGAACAAAATAACCAATATTCGCGCTGAGTGGTCTTTGCTTTAACAAGGTGCTGGGAGAACGAATACACGGAAGTCCCATAGGAATTGTTATCAACAGTACAACCAGCCTAATTAATACCTCAACACTTGCCGCGGCTACACATGTTCCACCGCTAACTAAGGGCGATTTAACTTCGAGTTATTTTTAGCATTCATACAAGTTTGTTTTTTTTGCATGGCATTTTGTACAGTACATGAATAGGCAACCACAGATGCTCTAGAGCTGGACGTCATTTGAAGAGCTGCGTTTGAATGAACCTGTTGATCCACCACATATGGGTTATTGGCCAAAAAATGTCAACCAACGGTGTACACGTGGAGTCGCACTAAACGAATCCACTTGGATCTGAGCCCCTGTCTCTTTGTGTACTTTATAAATTCACCAATTTGCCAAGCCTAAAAATGTGTGCATAAAAAGCAGGTGCAGTGTGTGCTTTAAGTGGCCGATTCAACCCAGAGTGCCATGTGTTTTCTCGTCTTGTTACCAAAAGTCACTTTTTTACACGATAACCTACACCATTTAGAAAATAAGCAATCACCAGGGCAGTTAAAAATTTTCATTGCACACCCTTCTCAAATTTTACCCAGCGGTTTAACTTAAGTTTAGACTTAAAACAACCTGATCTACCCCACTTTTAAACTTAATCAACCGATGTCGACGGGTCATGGACTTTTCGACCCCTCACTCATGTGGCTCCCAAAACCTTAGGGTAACTTTCTTCATTACTCGCTGCTTAAAACTAATGTTAATGTGAGCCTACAACTTGACATTCAAAGGTACGGACCGACTTTCATCCATCACATCCATCCATCATCCACATCCATTTTTCAAGGGTGATCTATATATGTAAATGCTATGTCAGCGGCCATAAATGAAGTACTTCACTCAGTGGGTAAGTGTTCGCTCGGTAGTATTGACTATTTCTCTGATGTGTACGCCTCAAGAACATGGTCCAACTATTCAAAGTACGGATCAAACGACAACATAAGTGCCACCACCAGACTTGGAGTTTACTGATAATAAACGTGGCAACTGTTTGATGTAAAAGTGAAACGAAACTACGTTTGACACCCTATTAAGGGGTCTAGGAAAATTAAAATCTTCTTTGGGTTTTGAGTGACGGCATGTTAAATACTTTTAGGATGGGTGGTTGTACAGCACCGTCAGCATGAATGGGTCTACGATAGTTCTGGGTTAAAATTCACTCCATGTATAGCGCATAGAAAGGATGTGCCCACGGATGGGTGGGCAGTCTTAAAACTATCGTTTCTTATACCGAAGTAAATAGAAGGAATATAGGAAAACAACCAGGCAAAACTGTTTTGTTACAAGGCCACAACACATGAATACGTACAGTTGAGCACCATTTTTATTATTCCGTAGAATAACTTTGGGTGTGACCACCAACGGTGTGATTCCGGGGAGAACACTTCAGGGAACCGATCCAGCGGGATATGTTTCTAGAATAAGCTCTTGTGGGAGTGAGTATACTAATGAAATATGCTCCGAAATACGACCAAACATGTTCTGTTCTGGCATGTTTGTTTCCCCAAAATGACTCCTTGAAGCACAAATACCTGATTCCCTATCATCAGCTAAAACTGAAGAACATCATATTCACTCAAAATTCATTAACAAATTTATTTCAAAGAGTTAAGTTGGGACATTTGTGTAAATTCACTTCAAAAGTTTTATTACAACTACCTTACAAAAGAAGCCAGTTCTGTTGAGTACTTCGATGTTGTCCACTGAAATGTGAAAAAAGTTACCCAGGTCCAAAGAAAAAGTATACATACGAGCGCGCAACAGGTTGCGTGATAATAGTAGCTCTACACTTTCATCACGCGTAATCGGCATAAGTGATCTTTGTAGTACGAATGCCCACAATCTAAATAGTACCCCGTCAACTTATTAATTTCTTGTAAGCAAACAAATTTGCTAGTACGTTTTATTCCACAGTACTTGTCCTCTAAATCTCCGTTTTTGATCTCTGAGGAAACTGTACTCAAATCTTTTGACGAATTCCCCCTTACTTGTCCAAAGAGCTATCAAGTCAAGTGGTTTTAGACTTGCTCGGATAAATCGACGTAATTGGACACGCTTCGTAAGTGTCTTGTCAAGTGTGTCGCTCGCTCTCTCTCGGGCCGGATGTTCAGCACTGTCAATGTGAATTATCTCTTCCATGTATTCTCAGCCAAGTCGAGCGTCTGATCGAAGGCTTTTGTATATGCATGTTAAGATTTGCCGCATATGTGCACACTAGGGCGGAAGAGGGCGCTAAATTGTGTTAAAATAGGGACAGAAGAGAAGACATCTTCCAGTTTACTGATCACTGATGGTAACAGTCACATTTTCAAGCCAGTGAAAATAATATATTGCAGATATATATATTTCTAAACTACGGCGCATACCAAAAGAACCAGTTAGGGCTACAAAATAAAGTTTTCATGGTGTGGCTGAGTATTGCCAGACAATGTATAATTTTTCGTTCAGTCCATTGGAAAAATTCTCGGGATAATGTTTTAGGCAGTGAAATTCATATGCATATTACGGTATAAAATACACATAGACTGGTGAATTTACGTCCAATCTTCAGTGAAATTCTATGTTCAAATTTACATTCACACTTAATGACGGGGTCGCTGGATAGTACGCTTGAAAGTATTGATTGTTGACAAGGGATAAGGAAATAATGGAGTACTTCCTGTTCAGCTGAATTACGACAAAGCCATGCGGATATAGGCATATAAGTGAGGTGGCCAATAACATATACAGCTGTACTTGGGATATACCATAGCCCAAACGTTTTCTGGTTTGCTACATTAGTCTAAACTTACAACTGACGGACTGGAAGCCTTGTAAAAAATCCTCATTTCAGACAGCTGCTTAGCTAAGCCTCTCCTCCGCAACGAGACAAATCACAACCTAGCGTCACTACCTGGCATGTAAGGCAATTTTCTTGAAGTTGCGGCGTAACAGACAGAGGCAGGCCAGATTAGAGCTTACGCGAACGCAGTGCGGATTAGTTGCCTTATCGTCTGATTGAGTGACGGAGCAAAATGTTAAACGCCAAACGTTCATCATCGCTCGCAAAACATGTGCTAACTGCGCATTCTGAGTTCCTTTCCGTCATGTCAGCCTGAAAATTCAAGTGTTCAACGGTGCGATGTTGACTAATCAGCACCAACCTAGCTGGTAAGTCGACACCAAAGCTTGTGAACTCACAAGAATAACTGCACCAAGACTGGAATACCACTGTTCAAAGGAGTGATGTGAACACAAATTCTACAACTCCCACAGCCACATACAACTAAACAGTAAACATTGACACTATCTGTCAAACTGCCTTAGGTTTAGGAAAAAGGTGTGACAGTTTTCAAAATTGACTGACTTTTTCCGACCGTTTCTTTCACATATGTATATTGAAGACATACTGTTTCAATACTGTAGCAGGGGCGACTGAGTTTGGATATTCCCAAGATGCTTTTCCAATATCTCACATAAACCCACACACTATGTGTAGGATTTTTGTGGCTTGCAAGTTTAGTATCTGTTCAGCTATGGCACTTTTAAATGTAATGAAAATTTATTTGACTATCTGTTGACATAACAGGCATTGGGTGAATGCGTGAAACTGATAAAATACCGTGAAACAATTAGTGTAAAATTTTTTGTAACCTCGGTTTTGACCCGGTATTCATCTGAACGCTTCGTTTTTATGTATGATTAACGTATACACTAACTGTAAGAAATGTATGCCGTGGTCAGCGCCATGAGTTGTGATTTTCAAACACATGACTACTTCCGCTCGACAGTGACATTTTCCCTTCCAATTTTCCAGGTTACCAGAGCTTGGCTACTTGGAAACAGACAAGGATGCCAGAACTTGAATAAAAAAACCTCCCCTTATCGGACACTTCTTGAGCGATCTCAAAATATGTCACCTTGCTGGAAACGTTCTGTCCTAATTTCGGCTTACTGGGAATATTCCTGCGTACTACGCATGGTTTGACAATGTGATCTGTTTAACGATACTTTTGCTGCCGACGTTCCACTCCAACATATTAACTGGGTGTATTCCTCCCTAAACGAGAACACTCTGATATGCTCTGAAAATGCTGGCAAGTAGGGTTAGTGCTGAGCTTCCTAAGAAGAATAAGCCGACACCCAGTTACTTCTCTAAAACGTGACAAAACGGATCATTGTTTAACAGAAGCAACCAAATACATGTAGCTGACCGTTTTATTGGGTTTTCAATTGAAGCTTGATGAACAACAGCTAGAAATTGGGAGGTTTTATTCAAATTCAATTTACTTCATGCAAATGTACTCCAGAGGGGATAGATCAGTGCTCGTTGCTGGTACAAATTTAGTATCCAGTAAATCAGTGCATACATTATGCTCAACGAATTTCGGGTAAAGCAACAAGTTGCTCAGCTTTTAGCAAACACATCTGTATCTTTATCTGAGATTAATGTTGCAGAAGGAAGTATCCAGCGTCACAGGTTCACTAAAATATAACAATAAAAAATACTGGTCATCATGTCTCAAATCACAAAACATAAGCTAAAACGGCAGTAGTGATTGAGATAATGCATACAAGAGTTGCCGGATTTTAGTGAAATATAATGCCAATTTATTTTTAATTTGCAACTGGCTGTATTAAAGTTTCATATGGTGACAGTATTTTCCGCATCACAAAGTCCTTTCAACAGCCATCACCTGGAGATTCCTGAAAAGACTACAAAACGTGGTCGGAATCAGCGAACCCACTTGTCTACGATAATTTGAGTTCTTTTTTAGGTTGTATTAGAATGAAAGTTACTACAGTTTTCCCTGTCACCCGAGATAACGAAGTATCGTGCATGGAATAATGTTTCACTTTTGAGGTCTTCCGGCTGCACTCCCCCTACAAACTGTCAATCAACCTGACGGAAACAAGGAGGTAAATAGGATATTAATTCATTTTTAATTTTCTAATGATGAATCATGCAGAATATATCTGTGGCATTTTTAGGTTTCGTCTTCTCACCACTGGTGTCTGAACAGTCCAACTACTGTCCTGGCGTAATTAATCTGGTTCTACGCTGCCGCTCACTTATTTAGTATTTACTAACCCTTATAATTTTTGCATCAATTTAAGGCAGTTTTTTCACTATACTTGCTATTTCGCCTTGGAGCATATAACGAAGGGTATGGAAGGATTACGTCGGTAACAATAATAGTATTTGGATGTTCTTCACCGAGAAAATTTGAGGTGATCTGACGCTGACTGGAAGGGCACATTTGTGACGTAGTTGGCTGTTGTGGTTGCACAGTTAAGGGGACGGATACTGAGGTGCTGTTTTGTTATCTGAACGTGAAATGTTTGTTTCCACGAAGGTATTTGTATTAATCTGGGCTTTATTTATTTTAAGCCTAATCCTTGTCCACAAAACCTTGGAGATTCCTTCGGGATGCTGAAAAGGTCGCGGACTCTGTTGATTGTCAATTTATGCTTCTGTTAGTTACATTTTCATGTGCTACATATTTTGGAACAAAAATGCGACATTTCAGTTGTATTCTGCAATGAATATCCTATTAGAAACCAAAGTCATTTCTAAATTATCATTAAGCCTAGTGTACACAGTCCTCCGCCTGATTCTGTCTTTGGTCCCCAACAATGTCAGCAGTCATTCATAAAAAGGCTTTCCATATGGAGCTGCTGATAGAATAAGGTCAAACAGACAGACAAGTAAGTAAAAGTATGCCGATTTAGCTCCACGTCGTTTCTGTCCACTCCGACGGGGAAATTCAGTATTCAGGCACATGGTATTTGCTTGCTTCACATGCTAGCAGGGCTTGTTTGTTTGTGCTACATTTTAGCGCATTTTGCATTTCAAACTGTCGCGACTGACTGCAGATACGTAGTTGACAAATTATTTGCGAACCGCCACCATATTACCTTCCTCGTTCTGAGTGGGCTATGTTATTTCGTGAACCTTCATGCAAATAATAGAATCTCATATGAGAAGAGTCATTGCAAAGACAAAGCTGCGAAATTGTACGTTCGTGACATGAGCGATCTATTGGTGTTCACTTGAGATGTCATAAAGTTGAAGAAAGCTTTGGGAGATCTAATACTCGCTAAGCCGGTGGTGCTCATTCAACCTCGTATTTCCCCACATTTATTTCGCCAAATAAAATACCCAAAAAGTTGATGGACACTATCAAAAATGAGAGTGAGCTATATGCTTGTTCAGCAATAAGGTTCAAGAATCATCCGCACTTGGTTTATTATGGATTAGAACGAATTGCTCACAGCAGTTTCCAAAGCACTGAAGTTTTGCAGAATGTACCGGCAATTTATTCTACAGTCTTCTCCACGGAACTTCGAGAGATACATGTGGAACTAAATGTAGAAAAGCATTTTCCCAGAGGACAATGACGCTTCTGGAAGGTTAGCTACTATATTACTTTACCACTGGGTAGCCGTTTCGGAGAATACAAAAATTTTGGTAAATATAGATGAACGCAGGTAGATTATTTAAAAAAGTGTGAGCAATATGAACCATCACCGATGCCTTCTGCAGCCAAAGAAGGAAACTAATTTTCTCCGATTACTGCACATATCAGACCATGAAGAAGATCATTTTCTTTACAATACAGTCCCTTGCATGTGCAGTGTATTACAAATTCATCAAAATACTGTAATTCAGGAAAAATCTAGTCACCCTTTTCAGTCTTGGTCTACTTTGCAAAATATTCTAGGCTGGACCGTCGCAATGGATATGTTAAATCGAATCTCCATTCTATATCCTCCACTCAATTTCGGTAGGCTGTGTTATCTAGATCAAACGTTTATTGCAAATACGTGGCAAATGCGTGCTTGAACCTAAGGAAACCGTAACCGTTGCATTTTGTTTTGAGGCACGTATATTACCTCGAGATCCATGCCATATAGTGCGGTGTTGTTGAAGCTGCATTCTTGGGGAAACCGCAATAAAATGTTTTCTGGGCGAAGTACACTCATTTGGAAATTGGATTGGTAGCATTGGGGGACAACTGAATCCAAGAATGAATAATAGCATACACATGAGATGCCGGAGATATTTATTTGACTTTCCCATGTATGTCAAAATAACTTGCAAGTGATTATTTTGCAACTTGCGTAGCATTTGGCGCACAATAATGACGGAAACTTTTCGGTTGTCTCAAGAAGGCCGAGGCCGATTTCGGTCTGTCATAGAGATTTCAATATCCTTATGAACAGCACGTTTCGACAGGTTCAGTTTTATTCCCTCAAGTTGAAAAGGTTTATGTAAAGAAAGTTACATAATTCCACGTGCAGCTGCAGTTAGTACAAATTCCAGCAATGGATTATAACACACTGTTCTGCATTATTACCTGTGCTTTTCGAGTTCAGCGACCCCATGCGATAGCTAAACGCAGTCAGTTGGTTCCCAGGGTTTACCCCCTTAAGATACAGGACTGAGGGACTCCGGAAAGCACTGTTTCTCCTTTTGATCCCAGTCATCAGGAAGCGCAACTTGGTTTGCTCGTCTGGCACTTATCAGTGTAGAAGACATTGATCACGTTTTTTAATTAATTAGTTCTAAAGTTTACCACAACGAGGCCAGAAGTTGATTGTTGCATGAGCTACCAAATTTGTTCCTGCAATTTTCTTAGTGCTACAACTAAGTGTTCACAGTGAGCATCACAGAAAGGGGAAATTAGGTCATTTGTGATGGATGAGCTGTATTGAGGGAGATTCTGCAATAAGCCCAGGGTGACATTAAATGCACCCCAGCGAATGAGCTTCTCTTCTAATTTATCTTCCCTGTGAGACTGTTTGAAGGGGTGTCCAAAAATAAATATTGTACAAGATAATGTCTGCTTCGCTTGGAATCAACCAGTAATAACTTAGTGCTTAGCGTGTCTTGTTCGCTTCGGTTGCTTCAACAGCTAATGCAGCCAAGCTGAGCACCGCCTCAAAAACTTGATTAGTTTCTGAATACAAATTGCGGATTCGTTGCAAACCGTTTTCCTGCACCTCCAAATTCAAACATAAGTGTACACCCGTTTGTTACTGATTTATAAATGTTTATTGTCGGGCTGATGCGCAAACTTAGAATTATTAGATATGAGGAACTCTGCTGCACTGAAGCACATGGTGTAAAACTTTACATACTAGAATGAAACCGATCAAAGTTAGTTCTGAGTCTTGTGAAGAATGAATACAAAAATGCCCAAGGGAACTAAAAATCACAAATTTCCATGAAATGATGTTGGGTAAAACGCAGTTTTGCAAAGAAATACGGTTTTTATCTAATGGAACTAATTTTTACTATCTTTACGTTCACTAAGATGGGATCTGTAAGGTTGGGGAATGTAACCACCGAGAATAATGTGAGGAAATGTAGAAACGTGCAGCACTGTGTGAGGCCATACGTCGGTTCGGGATAGTGCCCTTCAACTGAATATCTTGAACACAGTTTGATCACTCAATATTTCAGTCGGTGCAGGTGAATTCTTATCGGAAGGCTGTTAATCAGATTAAACCTGAGACGACACTTCACATGACCTTAATTCCGGGTAATACAGTTCAGATTATAACGAATATTTCGAAATATCTAATCTTGAGCTTAAGTCCCCGACGTTCATAAAATTACGACCACCTCACAATACGTCTAGATTTGATCAATAGACCTTTTAAATCATTTAAGTCTGTGTTTATGGATACAAATGAACCATAAGAGAAATGTTGATTGCATATCACCTGCTATTTTCTCATATAGTCATATTAATCCAAATCCCCAAAATGTGGACCTTTCTGCAGTATTGAAAACACGTAAAACAACTTATAATTTTTGCGAAAACTAAAGTAGCATGGTTTAGATATTCATGCTTATCTAGGCACCAGCACTTTAGACCTTGTTTCCATGTGGGAATAGAGGACAAACAAAAAAAGGTTTTTGTCTCTTTTCTGGCACTGTCTCCGTTGAAATAAGCCGAGTTTCTGTTGACCTGATTTTCTGAAATGCAAACAAAAGCAATGGCAACAAGCTCTTCATCACTGAGAACGTGTATGATGTGGCTGAAATTGACTTATGAATTTCCTATATCTTCTTAGTGGCGATTCGAACCCCAGGATAAACAACACTTATGATAACGAACGTTTCCGTTTCCAAAAAAGTCCAAATAAAATATTTTTAAAGCAAAGTGTTTTTTGTTTTCTTGGAGCTTTATTTTCAGGAAAAAGTAGTGTTTTGAAATGTAAAAGTAATATTTCTGGCATTAAGGTTCTCATTATCTTTAAAGCAAAACTTTCGTGACTCCGAGTGAACTTTTTAACAACGTTGCTTTAGTTCCTTACATCACAGACAACGTTCATCACGAGTTCTCCGGATAACTTAGGGTTAGTTTAACACTACTTTTCCGCGACAAACATAACTTATAAGGTGGAGCTCTAGCTCACTTAGGGTTTCTTGAAATCTAGATATTTTTGAACGACACATGGCATCTAAATGAACTTAGGCAACTGATGGTTGATACTACTCACACTGTTGTTCTTCCGTAAGAGTACCAACAATTTAGCAATTTGCCTAATGTCATCGCACCTTTTGAATATAACGGCAAACAATAAGTGGGACTGATTCAACAGCTTTAGAGTTCATAAGCTAGGAGATCCCAGAAAACCTTTAGGGAATTGTTCTTCTAACTCCTGGAAAAATCTTCCGTGTATGATCTATTTTAAGTCAATGGAGGATCAGGTGTTTTTAAAAAAATGTAGGCCTTCTTTTTGTCTTTACCGAACAGTCAGTCGATCGATTGGATTGGACTGAACGCAAGGAGAATTAAACTATGGTTAGGTTGATTTGTGTGATACAGAGAAGGCTTTTGATGCCAAATTTTTGAAGGTGTGTTTGTCTTAGTTTGTTCAATAAAGGCGAGTTTAAAACCAAACCGAATTGTCAAATATGTGGTTAGGTCGTACTGTGCGTATTCAACAACTATAAGCATAGTCGCGGATATAGATGTGAAGTTTTCCTTTCAAAAGTCAGACCGCTGAATTCTAAACGCGCTAATTGGTCCCAAGATCTACTCGTGCTAGTTGGCTCATTCATCATCACCAAGTTGAATCCGTCCACTGTTACCAAAGTAGCCTCGCGTAAATTTTCCGTATCATCAGATTATGTAACCGAAAAAGTGAATATAGTCTCCTTGGAGTTTTTTCAAATGCAGAGATATGCTGACTGTATTACATGATTTTTTGTTGCATCGAATTTCGTAGGCTAAAAGTATCGATCTTAGTCAATGTATATTTTTTTCAGGAGGCTCTTTAATTCTAGGACGGCTGCGCGAACAGCCTCCGTGATTTTTCAGATGGTCACATCGGTGTTCCGCCTGTTTTTCACGTAGGTGTATTTACTTTAGATCTACTCATTATTAAGTGGCATAAATATAACCTAAATGCCATCTGCAAAAATAATGGTGCACGCAGGTTTTTTTTAAAAAAGGCGATTCATTCAAAATCACGTCATCTATATATGCTAGTGGAGCGCTTGTATGTCTATGGCGATGAGGAATGGAAACGATCCCCTAACTTTTCACTTTGGGTGACCTTTGTATTGCTACTTCATCGGAGAGTTTGCATTATACGCTGAGTTTTAATAAAGATAAACGATATTTTGCGTCATTAGCTTTCAGTATTTACAGAATGACGCCATAGATTTTCTTTCATCTTGTGAGTTGAACCACTTTTTGTTGCCAGTGTGTATGCTCGGACGCAGTTCGATTCACTTGCCGCATCCGTGAAGCTTGGAAGGTCTTGTTGTGGTTGTTGTCACACCTTACCCACCACGCCAGTCCCAGAAGTACCTCAGGGTTGTCCAAAGAATATCTGGAACTTTTGGTGAAAAGTTCCACCCCTCAGATCGTGTGTCGCCATTTCCCAAAATGCTGTCGCCAAACGTTGACTACAGATTTACCTGACTTCATTATTGCGTCTTTCTTGCATTTTGCCATAATTGGGCTTTTGAAAGAATCTAGACAAATTGTCAATTTTGAAAAAAAACTGTAGAGCGTGCTATTTTTTGTACTTGAATTCATCTGGTTAGTGTCAACCTACCCACGTGACAAACTGCAAGGCATTTGAAGCTATAGTCTTCCTTGCTTATCTCAGTCCTTTATTTCTAGTCAGGACTCACTACATATGTAAATCGGTTTACTTATCTTCTTTGCAGATAACCCCCTTGGTCAGCCGGCAGATTAATTTTCCTCCCATACCTGGCTTCCTTTACAATGCGCCTTCTTTAATGTTTTTTTCATGTGTAAATAATCGCCGGTATGTTCACCCGGTTATGCTTTCTTAGAAGCGCTGAATACTTGGTTTTACTTTCACAATTACTTCTCATCCGATATTATAAGGTATCTCTGTCTGGTCTGAATACTCCTATTCCCAAGTTGACCCAAAATAATAGCCGGCTAAATACGTAAAGATGACTTTTACAGGTAGCCCTCCTATGAAATTCCGTTAAGGAAAGGAAGACGTTCCCCTTTAGGTGTTCGTCACTATTTCCATGTTATCAAATGATTCAACTACCTGGGAGTGTGTCTTCCCTCTACCCTAGTTTTGACTGTACACTTTGGGGTTATCCCTTCCAAGCTGAGAAAACAGTATCTTATAGAAGGAAACCAGGTCAGTCTAATTGTTTTTTACAACTTCATAAGTACGTCTTTATATATTTATATGTTTTTAGTCATTTTTTACTGCTTTTAATAGGTTCCTGTTAGTTTGCTCCAAAAAAACTGTTCAGAGTACTCCTAAAACTCTTTTTCCGTGTAGTTTTTTACCTTCACATTTACTTGTTGCCTCCTAAATAATCTTTGCTCTATATGAATTTTTTAACGTCGATTTGAGAACATGTGCCATCCTGTTTACTCAAACCATTCATCAGCTAGAGCTTACGGCTGAACTATGGATGATATCCAACACATACGTGCTCGTACACCAATACGTAAAGTCCAATCACACCGTTACTAGCTTGCTACTTCATCAGACATGGGAAAGCAAACGCCTAACATCTGATAGGCTTTTTTACTTACTTGCCTCTTTTGTGTTTTTGGCCCTTATTTTATTTTTTCTGTCAATCCGTCTTTGGCGAGATTACGCTCGAAACCTGTCATTCCGCCAGGGCTTCGAAAAATCCATATATCCACATACGTTTCTGTCCGTTTGCATTTCTGTCCATTGATTTGTCTATCTGTCCATCTATTTATTGTTATTAGGTAGCAAATGTTATATGATGAATGGAGTGACGGACATTCCCGTGCCATAAACCGAAGGCCACGAAAACCGCGCCTAACCTTTTAACAACGAATCTTTGCACAATCCCATAATCATACTTGGAATCAATAAACCAGTCCTTTAGCAAGAGCCCAAGGTCTTGAATGCTTTTGCAAATATCTTACCGAAACCCCTAAATGGCAGACAGAACGGAATGCTCAGCTGTTGCCTATTGTATTTGTTGCAAAATTGGTGGAGGGTAGTTTGGTGCTTTTGGAGACAGAAAACATTATTAATAAGGATTTCTAATAATTCCATTTTAAACCTGAAGAATTACCTGGCGTCAAAGCCAACCCTATTTACATTGTTCACAATTTAAAGACCACCAATGATATTGAGGTTTACTGACCCAATTTCTGATGAAAACGTGACGGAATATTCTTGGAAATTATGGTCAAGAATTGCGGTTTGGAGTGGTCACAAAAATTGGCTTCCCCTAATTGGCGTTATTTTTTTAAATGGCTTAGATTATTCGGTACGAAAAATAACCGATGTTTGACAACTCGGTCCTACTGCTGAGCTTATGAAAAATTAAACTGATAGATCCGTTGTTCCTGGAAGGCTACACTGAGTGTCATGTGAGGAAATTTCGAGGGGAATGAACAGTGTCAACTGAAGGCATACGTCAGTTAACACGTGTTATCCATCTACTTAGCGGTTTCAAAATCTCACTATATGTTTGGATGGCTTGGGAGGTTCGCATATCCACTATCATCAAATGCATCAGCTGGGGCTGGAGTCTAACCATCTTTATTGGAAACATGAGTGGATTGGTACAAGCGCGCAACTGCTAGACAAATAGCAAAATGAATGATTGGTTCACCTTTTGTACGGCACTAAATGAATTAAGCGTGATTTCAGTGCGAATGGGCTGTCAAAATCCTAATTTGTTACCAGTCCATATTCACGAATGCGTCGAAAAAAAAGACAAATATATGAAAACCATCCGGCATAGAAACTGGCCATTTTTAGGAAGTATAGAGCACAAATTTTCAAGTGCCATCTCAAGATGCTGCCGGTGTGAAACGTCAGTTTATCCCAGCTGTTAAACTGTTCCGACAACCACCTGACAAGCAGTAAATAGTCACTTTGTTCCAGCTGGATTCAGCTGGCTTTCGAATTGGTGTGACATTACCCAAGCAAAAATCGTTAGTTGATACCGTTAAATCATCATATGTTAAATATTTCAGGTTACACCAAAAAGAAAGTAATATTCCAAAATCTGAGGCGCATTTAGGCTGCATAACGCCGGTTTACCTACTAAACAAAATTAATCACATTCGCAAAGTTAATCTCTTTTACTATTGAAAACTCTTTGCAGGTGTCCTGAAATAAAACTAGGCATTAAGTTGTGCACTACCTCGAACCTCTTGTTTAAGTGGAACGGACATTTAATTTAATCAAAAAAACGTCCAGATATTCTTTTCATTCCATCAGACATTAACTGATAGCAACTTACATAGGCTCGCGCGGACCTTCACCAAATGGCGTTTTTTCAAATTTCAACAATTCAGAAAGATTGATTCAGAAACTGGACTCTTCAATGGAGAGAACTGATGAGGATGAGTAAACAAAGATGCTGCTGTAAGCTAAGTATAAAGACTGACGGTCACTTAATGGCGTTATTATTTTGTTAACAAAACAGTGATGTGTTTACTGTCCAGTTTTATTGGACCGAATCTCGAGAGACAAATCAAGAAAGAGAGTACCATGTGCAATTCAACCAGCTGGCTACTAGTAATGTAAAAAATTTCTCGCAGGACTGTGTGCACACTAAACTTTGCACCGATTCAATGGACCACTCTGTAGACAGTCATGCCAGGATTGTACACTAGACTTAGAGTTTCTGATACGCAGTGCGTCAACTCTAAGCTCCGTAATTTACACTGCGCTGTTGTTGGTACGAAGCACGCCATAGGTTTTTCAGTGGTTTTACCTATTTAGAGAATTTACACTAAAAATTTATAACCTACTCGAGCAGGTTATCAGCATCTAACTTGCTTTCTATCACGAGTTTTGTACGAGTTCTGGAATCTTACCTTGTAGTTGTCATTTAACTTGTTTAGTGATTGATTGATTTCCGTATTAAAGTCAGGAATAATGAAGATGGAAACCATCTTCTGATAATTTTCAGATAACTGTTTTGAACATCGCAGAAGCCAGACACAAATACAATTTCAAAAGGGCCAGCGGTATCCCATCAGATTTTAGATTTTCAATCCAGCTACTTATACTGGGACGGCTGAATTTCACTTAAGTTGATTCACGGGCTCTAGATACACAATCTTTATGGAGGCGACGAAACTACAGATAAACTATAACAATAAATTGAATCCCGCTTTCTTCATTAAATGGCTACCCTTTGATCAATCTGACCTCATACTTGTATCGGTTAACTAAGAACACTGCATACTTGAATAAATCGGAGTTACCCGCAGGTGTTCGGTGATTTGTGCGTAAATGCTGATCATGCACAGAAACAAATCTAAAGGCTTCTGAATAGTTTTTGCACAAAGGTGTTGTTCTGCACAATCGCAGTTGCTTGGAGTTTGGTTAAGTTGTTGATTATATAAAAAGAGTTATGATTTGGCTCATTATCGATGCCACATGTGAACATATGCTTTCTTTAACCTACGGAATCTTTAGCTGTTCCCTACACCAAATCTGTAATCATTGTGTTGATTGAGATGATGAATAGCACTTAGACAAACGCACTAAAGGAGAGGAAACTGTGACATATGTTTCACCTTGAATTGTTTTGTTTTGAACGGAAAACGCGATGTGAGTTGTGATCATTTAATGTTCTTCAGGAAATTTCGGTCTTGCACTGGAAAATTATTGGTGCATTCTAAAGTGGCCAGTTCTTTTCCAACAGATTTGTTGCGTTGTATTTTGCCAAAAATCGACTGGTCAGGCAATGGATGAACTCTAGATATTTGCACATGAAATCTTACAGTAAAGCTTTAGCTGTCTGTAATGGGGCAATTCTCTATCGGTTTTATTGTGCAATATTAAGAGGAAGTGCGCCCTTACAGATGGTTGCTGATATAGATCCTGTACGGGGTGGCCGTTCCGTTACCGACGGAGGTTACAAAGCTCTCGAAAATAAACTAATCAGCTGAACGGAAAAATTACGGGCCATCCGATTGTTCGTTAAAGAATAATATACTAATTTTGCCGTATCGATATTGATTGTAAGTTCTCTAAAGTAAATAATCAAATTTAAACAATTCATATTAACGTCTTACGGCATGAAACTTCACCAACGACTTTTCATTCATTTTAAGCAATTGGGTGAAATCGACTTAAACTTTTGATTTTGAAAAAAGTATCGTGATAATGGCGTTTCAGTTATTGTAGTTTTATATAGGATAAGGCTGACAGCACTATCTCCAACGATAAATGCACATCAATTCTTGGAAGGATATTTTTAAAGGACGTTGCAGACCAAATCTTCATGGCTCAAAAATCGTTCGCTGAGCAGATTTCCAGCTCTGTCATCCTCCTTAATGGTTTAATTTTTTTCACTTCTTCCTGAGTTTAGATAAGCAGAGGGACAAAAAGTAAGAATGAAAGCAGTTAGTCAGCCGAAAATTCTTGCTGAAAATCCAGTCTTCTCTCTCAACATGTAATCCATGAAAACATATAACATGATTGTTTTCTTGTGAAACTGCAAGCATTTGTTCCAGGAATGGTATACCTGTTGCCAGTTCAAAGGGCCATTTGTCGCTCGGTATCCGACCTTACGTTCAAGCGTTTTGCGACTGATCGCTATGTGCCGGAAAATGCTTCTATGTGAGCTGACTTAAATCAAAGAGCAGGAAATTTATATGATGTAAAACAGTGACCGCTTCTCGAAGTACTGTTTAGTAAGGAACGTCTCGATATTCCCTTTGAGCTCTCAATTTATAGTTGACGTTTTTACCTGTGGTGGAACCCGGACTGTAAGCGTTTTGTACAAGCATAAATCTTCCCGTCAACTGGTGTGTAAACTTTGTCTCCACCACCGCGACTGTTCGGTAGCCTTTTTCAGGTTATATGTAAGGGTTTAGGACAGATCTAGTGTACATGTTTTGTGACTAACGGTGGTTGCATTATGGGATTAGTCCGGTGAAGTAATTGACGACTAAACAAAAATACTCGGTAAAAATTTGGTTTCTGGAATTTGAACGTGGTTATGACGGTGTACGCTGTAAACCTCGAGTGTCTATTTTAACAGGACTCAGTTTCAAATCAAGAACTGGTCGCATTATATCTTAAATGCCTTGCTTCCCATAAATAAACACGTGAGATGTAGACGTTAATCAGGAATATCCATAAGAATTCGTTTGAGACGTACTTCAGTAATTTGTGCTGCTGCTATCTCACCTGGTGTAAAACATCTAGTAATCCAGTTTTGATGACGTCGAACACGTTTATTTTTTCTGTGTGAGTAGTGGAGAAATTTTACTTACAGATGCACGGAACCAAACGTGGTTTTTCTCTGAATGCAGTCTCAACGGAAGGCTTACTAAATAATGCCTGCTTAATCAGTTCTTCGTGCGAATCCTAGCTACTTCCAAAGTCTGAGAAATTATTTAAATGCCAACACAAACCTGGAACAAATCTATCAACAGTTTGTAAGCAAAAAACTGTACAATGGCCACTTCGCCTTTTAGTTGGATCACACTTTAGGGTAATAGGAATTCTTTAGCGATGCAATACCATTTTTCGCCTGGTGGTGTAAGTGTTGCCACCAGTATTTTCCCCCTGCAGCTCATAAAACAGACACTTTAGGTGGGGTTCGAACGATCACTTAAGTCATAATTCGACCTTGTGTGAGCTTACAAAACTAGCGCCATTTCCAGGCGTGTCCAATTTCCTGTTTAAACATAGCACGAGTTTGACAGAAATCCGGGGGCCTTTCATAACTGAAATGTCACACAAAGCTAAAATAACATTGCACTTTGAAATGGTTTCAACTACCTGACCACGTGTCGTGCCATTCCAGTGAATACAGGGTAATTTTGCAGCTCAACGTGTAAGTTACGAACTGCACCAGATTTCAACTGTATCACGCTTATGAGCTGTTAAGTATGGCTTATCAAATCTTGCGCCCTTGTTGAACTGAGATTGTAGCGTTCTGAGCTGCAGTGTAAACAACCTGGGAAATCATGTCACACAACCTTTTGGAAATTTACAGAAATGTGTTCACTATGGACTGCAAAATTTAGCACGTGTCGTCTTTCTTGAAGAGTTGGTGAATACTCTTCGACAGGCCACTACAGGTTCAGCAGAAATTCAATGGGTTTCCTTTAAAACAATTTTGTTTGCAAATGGGTGGGGTTTACGCAGCATACGATACATTCTGGCTGGCGGTTTACTGTGTGGAAACTATTCTTCAGTGGTGGTGAAAAGATGTCGGAGAAAACTCAGAACAAAAATTATTCGGTTACGCAACGTTTGGCTGTTTTTTTAATGAAATATGGGGATCAGGTTTGTCAATAAAGGTCTTTTTATTACCTGGATATCATGTCACCGTGACGTCAATCAAAGAGATTGGGCATTCTGGGATAGTTTACAATTCCAGAGCCAAAGTTTCATGATGACAGATTTGAATATTCTTAGTGAGCGATTTGTAATTATAAACATTTGGTTGATCCTCAAAAAATCACACCTAGCTTAATAACATATGTTCTTTTACTCCTATAGCAAGTTTGGTGTAATGTTCTGCACACAGTAACATCAGAAAGAATACGTATGGTCAAATACGGCAGCCGTAATTTTCCAAAACACGAGGAAAATGAGTGTGTACGTGGCCGGGCCTTGCGCTCCAGAATAGTATGGTATTGGCAGCTGGTACGCGACTCGTTTGACTGAAATCCTTAGTACACTACGCAGTTAAATCCGGTCCAGGTTTACGCTGTCACTGCCTCCATCATCACGGCTTTCTGATATTTCCTGTGGTCAGAAAACACAAAGACAACGAAAGTCTTGCTGTAGTTCTTCTTGTGACCGGCTACATAGCGTAGTGGGTTTTAGCCTCTTGTGGAGATGCAAATCGTCAAAATTGTTCATGAAATTTCATGATCAGTTTCCGTATAACAAAAGCTGAAAGCCCTCAGATGAAGCATTTTCTCCAGTTCTTACGTTCCTAACCGGTAACATAAATGTTCATCCGTAATGCAAGTTTTGTGGTTTTCCAAGTAGAAACATTCACATTACAGCACAAAATAGAGCCTTTCATCACCTAGAGTTTTCTCATCCGGATGAATCACACGCTAACTGACTATGAAAGTAGGTGCTTTAGTGACGGCAGGTATCACAGATCCGCCAAAGGCATGCATGAATCCCAGTACTCATATGTATTTTCAATGCTTAGCGGAAGTTCCGACTAGCGCTACTGGGAAAATCATTTCGTTCTGCGGTATGTGCATGGGCGAATAATCGCTATTTAAGCTTGTAGAAATCCACTGTTTAGCATAAAACCAATTGGATTTTATGCTTTAGATCACATGGTTTCGAAAACTAACAACGTAGAGCCACCAGTGGGAAGACTGAAAAGTGCAATTTGCTAAATGGTATTTTAAGATAGTTGTTCAGGAGAAAACTGGCCTGCATGTCATCTCTATCAACACAGTACGTTATGGCGTTTTCCTGTTTAGCCGCAGTTTTGTCATATTCAACCTAAATCCCACTTGTTACACAACATGCTGCCTACAAACACGCTTAGTGTGATCGATTTCGCAACTGTATTGTTCAGTGGAACAAGTCCACAGTCGTTACAACGTCTTTGGTAACCAAAAGTGGCCTAGCGTCTTCAATTTGGCAAGAAAGTTTCTCACATTTTGAGACTATCGTCGCTGAGCATGGTGAGTTTCGATCGACGTGACACTTTACGAACACGAAGATCTAGGTAAAATTATACTCACCTTTCAACCATGTTTACAAAAATCACCACGAAAAATTTTGTCAATAGACAGCCAAAGAGATGGCCCTATTGTACAACAGTTGAAACACTTATGGCATTTAAGGGACGAACAGACAACGAGAATCACCCGTCGAGTTGCAAAAAGGAGATGATTTCTGACCCAGTACTTCCCAAATGCATTTAAAACGACTCATCGCCTGCTGTTATTATGACTGCAATAATATGAGGATACAATCAAGCTCCAGCAAATCACTCCTGAAATTTCGTATCCGACGCCGTGAACGTCTGTCGATAAGTCGTGCTTAGTGCGAACTAAGAGACTGCCTATTAGAGTTACGTCACTGGATTCATGTGAGTAGCAGGACGAGTGTTCTGTGACTAGTTCATCTTGGATAATCAAATAGCGACTAAGACTTCGGATCTTACGGTAGCCATATGTGGCTGATGTACTAGCTTGTTTTCCTCGAGTTTGATTAGAGTTTGATTGAAATTCCAATGGAATAATAGTAGAAGCCAGGAAAACAATTAATTCTGCTAAGGACGACGTTTTCAATGACCACTTATCTCACTGAGCATAAGTTAGTCTACATCGTCAGTCTAGCCCTGGAAAACGCTCTTCAGGAAGAAGCTAAACCAATTCACTTGCGAGTTTATCGAGCCCTTCGAACGCCGTTTCAGGTAAATTCTTATACGAGAATACCAAAAACATGCGTAAAATTAGTCGTAAATTCGGCCATCTAAAATTGTGGATGACTAACAACAGAGGGAGATAGGCAAGAATAGTTAGGTCTTATTTTCCAAATAAGTGCCTTATTGGAGATTAGATGAAAAATCATAACGGATAAAGGTTTCTTCAAAAGTGCTGAGAATCCTGGGCAAAGTCTAATTATAATCGTGTTGAACTAAAATGAGAATGTTAGAAATGTCGAAAGTGACCAAAACAGAGGGGTAATGAATTTTCGCCACACATTCGGTTCTCAATCGGCTTGTAGCAAAGCATGCTGATATTTGCAGATGTTTTTCTGTTCAGAGTACAGGGAAAGAGCTTTAAGTAGGACCCCGTTCCTTCAAACACCAATTACTAATATAGTTTTGTCACGAAAAGGTGATTATCTCGGTTGGTTGAATGTTCCAAACAACCCACGCAGA
Organism: Opisthorchis felineus; assembly: GCA_004794785.1. Classification (NCBI taxonomy): domain Eukaryota; kingdom Metazoa; phylum Platyhelminthes; class Trematoda; order Opisthorchiida; family Opisthorchiidae; genus Opisthorchis; species Opisthorchis felineus. The sequence continues at coordinate 330,317 of SJOL01009213.1, read as the reverse complement.
GGACAGAATGTATGATCCATTAGCGTAAGGTTATCTTAATCCACAAAAAAACTGTATTTTTTGTTCATGACGCTGCAATGATGAGGCAGCGTCATGTATGACTGTCGTTAATCGCTGTTTAAGCACACCCAACTAGTAATCGTACCACCCAACCCGATAAATTGTAGTCCCTATTTTCAGCCTACGAGATATCGATCACGATTGCCACAACTTTAGGATACTGTCTGGTCACGTGTTTTGGGCATGTTACGACCCATTTGAACAATAGCCCACAGTTGCTTGGGTAACACGCAACAAAAATTGCACCCCATCTGTGCAGATTTTTCAGATTTCGTGATTCACCGCAGTTTATTATTTCTAGACAGTGGTACGCCTGTATGCTACATTGTTTACAAGACCTAGAACTCAAGAAAAACTCCAGTGGAAGGAAGACAGTTAGGTGCACTTTCACATCATTTCTGTTCTCTTATTCTGCGGTATCCGAAACTGTAAGTTACCAAATAATACGCAACATCCATTCGGATCATAATCTAATATCCATTCTTAGGTGACGTGATCGTTTGGCTGGACTAATATAGAGACGCAGATATACCACAACATCATTGTGGCAAGAGGCGAGAGAAAACGACTTGGCATTCCATATAGGGCAAGCGTTCTAAATGAATAACTAGATTCCCCATTTCATTCAAAAGTAGCCTTTTGCCATAGATAACAATAGGATGCATTTCCAGTGTCGCTAAGCTCCTAGATAGTTCTTATCTTTGGTGGGTGCGCCACTGTGATCAATCACGTGACCAGCAGTTCTGGCCTACGATGGCATCAGGTCTTCCATTCTCACTTACAGTTCTTCTCTTGTGAACCAACTGAGCAATTTAGTTCGGACGGAATTAATTTGTCAGTGCTGATCTAAAGAGAGAAAAATACTATTGCGACACTGACAGGCAAGTAACAAGCATTGTGCCTACCGTGTACACTTATCGCGACAGACTGCGTTGAATCGGGACTTACGTGTGACGTAAACAACTAGGTATAGGCAATGCACCGAGCTAAGCCAAGTCAGATCAAAACGTTCCAAAAATAGAACATTTGCTACATCGGAAGATCCGAGGGATGACCGTATAAATGGATTATCTGAGCACATAAGAGACAAAGCTAAGGTGATGTATGGAGTAGCAACTTACCAAGTGTAGAAGTTGAAATCAGAGCGACCAAAATTTTCATATGGATGATGCGGTAAATTTCTTGAAATCACTCATTCATTTGCTAACTGTTTTGTGCCATCCCCGTTAAGTTCCCATCATAACTATTTGAGTATGAACACCATCTTCTTGTAATAAGCGCTGAAGTTACCCAACACAATGTAATCGACCGCAATGCTCTTTCTTACGTACTAAAATTAACCTCAGTATAACCTCGTGGCAAATTTTTATTCCACCGGAATGCAGTGTCACAGCACCCTTCTGATAGTCCACCACACTGGGATTACTCCTTTTACCCGGTTAACTTAGAGAAGATAATTCTTGACAAATTTTTGTCACGGTGTCTATGACATCAGACATCCATAATACATGCGAAACGTATAGGCTGATGAAGATGTGACGAGGTTTCAAAATTTTCTATAGGGATTTCGTCCTGCCAAGTGATAGCTAATCACACTGCTAATCATCCGCTAATGGTCAAAAGTCTAAGGTCGCGGGTTTGATATTCTCGGAGTTTCGCGAGGTAGACATTCCTGATGAAACAGCTGTAAAATGACCTTCGCCCTTTCAGGAGAGATTGGCTTCACTATCACGACGAAGTCTTTATTGAGCATTATCAAATCTCCCTCCATCACCATCAGTGGCACGGTAGATTTGAATTTATACGCCGAATTAAGCAGATCTTCTGGTTTCACGAAGTTGTTGGTTCAAAATGAACCTAACGCTGAACAGAAGCCGATGGCTATTTAGGCTAAATCATTCCCTTATCCAAGTTCACTCATTCGAGCTTGTGTATATTTTGTGCACAAAATAGGACCGAAATAAAGGGATCAGTATTTACTCTTGGCTTTCTTACTTTTCGGATATAGAATAAAGGATACCGATTAATTTTACTAGGAGACTATAGAATATTTCGACACTTGAGCCAGAAAATAGCAAGCGGTAAAGTTCTATCAACAAGATAAACTGGTCTTCACTAGCTTATCCCTTCTTCCTGCTACCACTGAGGATACAGACAGGAATTTTACGTGCCAGTGTCACGCAAAAGTTATTTGTGTATCCGCAGAAAAGTGAGAACAAATACTTCGCTAAAAATGCGATTTAATAAAACCTCAGTTTGGAAAACCGTGGATATCAACTAGCAAACGAAAAATACATCCTTGACTTTCTCCGCGGAAATTGAATTCTACCCAAGGATGGGCATTTCGGACCATTGTTTTGAAGGGTTTATTGCTTAGTTTTTTCTACTGAATTTGGAATTAATAATCACTTTTCTTCCGTGTCCGGCAACCAGTGAAAAATGTCGAAGGCCAGTTATCCAAGTTATCTAAGTTGGCTTGGTTACTAACTTCACATCCGCATAATAGCAGAATCTCAGTTGAATAAGTTGCAATTATTGAGTTCGTCACTACCCATCAAACGGTGTAATTCTTCTTGGTTTCACTCTTGAAAGCACCCTAAATTTGTAGAGGAAGAAGGGCAGCTACCTTGCAGACTAAACAGCATTTATAATTACATATCTTCTTTACGGCTCACTTGGCGTTCTCCGTAGCGCTTTGACTGTCCGAAATCATTTTGAATGGGAGCAAAACCTTGGTAGAGCCTACAATGCCTTCGTTCTTCATGGTTAGACGTACACTGTAGACATTTGTTTGTCAGACACTATGCCAACCATTAACTTACGGAACGAAGCATGTCTAACACCTGGACGATCACTTTGTCCGTTTGTTCTGAACTCAGGTCCTAAACAAAGCTTCTTCTTATAAACCTTTACCTTTGCTAAGAGAAAGCATACTCACCTGATACGTCACTGGTTTTAAAAATAGAAGGCTATTACACCAACTCCAGTCGGATTCTAGCGCAGCTTTTGTCGATGTAGTTATAGGCCCTGAAACGTTTCTGACGGAAATTTCTTGACGGATTCTTATAGATTGTGCCAAAACGGTTCAGCCGTTTTGCTACATTCACAGTGATCCGACAGTATACTTTTGATCACCATCTGACCCCTTAGCAGCATTCGTTGTCACCATCGTGGAAACATAAATTGTGGCCTACATTCTGCTTAGTCTATGTATGAAATGCAGTCATTAGGTAGCCCAGTTTGCCAACTTCCCTGCTCGGCTTATTTAGCCATAACGTTATACAAAATCATATGATGTCCGCCAACGGTCGACTGAGGTAAGGAGAAAAACTTTTGCTCGTGGAGAAAATGCCACTGATTTATCGTGATGATAAGGAAACTTCCGCATAGTGGTTTATAGCATGGTAATGTAAAGACAGTGTTAGAGAGTTTCACCATGAGTAGTCTGGTTTGAGTGGTATATTGCATGCGATATTTCCTCCATGGCGAACAGGAGATCTAAATGGCCTAGGTCAATACCTGTTGGCCATTCCAATATGGAGTCTGACTAATTGTAAAACCTCTTCTACTTTCTAAGGCGGTAAAGCTATCTGCCTATCCAGAGGTAGCGGCATGAGGTGTAACGTAATCTGAAGTGCATTCGTACAATTTCCCTTTTCTCTAAATCACTCTGCAATCACACTAGTTTGAGTGATGTTCTAACTCGAAGCTAGAAGCTTGCTTGGGCAACCTGGGAAAATGGGTCATGCAGAGTTTGGTTTTAATAGCATCTACGTGTATACATATATATGGGTCTCAAAGCCAGAGCTACTGAACCAAAGAAGCAACCAAGTGGTAGTTTTTTTATTCTGATAATTACAGATAAGTGATTCTCAACTGCTTTAGGTTAGTCTCATTTCAACTCCACTGACAGTATGGTTATTTCTTAGATTCCAAAGCCATTCACTTTGTCCATGAAACTATCGTTCTTTCAACGTTACGGTGTATTCTCAGCATTAATTATCATTTTCTCTTGTTTGCTTACCCACCCAGAGCGTTTCTGGAGTCTTCACAACCTTGCGAGTTTTTCGTGTGTTTCGTGTGTTCAAATTCTCGCGGCACAGTGTTGGACTACGGATACTGGGCTACACGCTGAAGTCGTGCGCTTCCGAATTGGGCTTTCTGTTGTTCAGTCTGACAATGGTCATTATTATTTTTGCAACGGTTATGTATTACGCAGAGAAATCTGTGGTGGACACAACATTTTCAAGCATCCCAGCCGCATTTTGGTACACAATTGTTACCATGACGACGCTTGGGTAAGCGGGATGACGTTGTATGGAGTGACTATTTAATGGCTTTACGATCAGATATGCGTTTTTACACAATACTGTAAACGTTTACCATAAAAGGACACTCTTGAGTATGGCTGGAAATTTGTTGTATTTGCTGGATTTCTGGAATGGATAGTCAGCTTGTGGGCATCCGCTGACAGGAAACGGTCCGTGAGCGTTACGTTTGGATCGTTATGTAACCAAACAGCCAAGAGATTAGTGTCACAGAAATCTCACTACTGGCAATGCACGGACGAGGATAGGTGTCGGTCGACTTTAAGCGAATCTTGTTTTTGTCACTGGTCCCACCAATTTTTTTGTTCCACTGAACAATAATTAAGGTATCTGTTCCTCTTCATGAGTTCGTGGACGAAGAGAATCCGCACTAGCTGCTCTTTGACACTGATAATGGGTGGATCGCATTCGACTGATGGGCTCATGGTAGAGGTTTCTGCGAACACTATTACAGTTTTTTTCTATCCTTAAGAAACAAAACAACAAGACAATCTGTAATAGTTCACCATGGGAGGTGAGTATCTTACTCCTGCACAACTTATTGGAAACAGGCCACCAGGTCGAATTTACTAAGTCATTTGAAAGCACGCGTTGGGTCACACTGAATAAATAAAAAGGTATTGTGACAGGTGAATGCGGCTACAATTGGCGCTATCAGGCTTCTGCAACAAACTCAATGCGACTGAATTTGCGACCGAATGGCCAGAAAAAACAAACACCACTCTCAGTGCACGAATATTTTTCGCCAATACGACCGCCTGTTTTCCAATCTACACTTCCGAATTCCGCTTCCGTTTCTGTTCGTCCATTAACTTACAAATATAAAATCCATTTAGGACTCATAAAAAAGATATATGCCTAACGAAATCTGTTATCACAGTAATGTTCAACGTTTATTTGTCGCAATGACTGTCTCATATGAATTGCTTGTGTTGTTGTAGTAGAACAATCAGCTCGTAATGAAATTGAGCAAAGCACGAGGATCGCTACGATCGAGCGTGTGCACTCCAGGTTATATCGGATGAGGTAAACCCCGTGCCCACTGTTGAGAAGAAACCAGGACGATCGCACTAGAACAAGTAGGAAAATTCAGACAACAGTGGCGTTGCGATGTTACACGTTGCGGCAGGTTAACACAAGTAGGTGATGGGAGAATGTAGCAGCATTAGTCATGCTTTTCAGAACGTATGTAATAAAGGTGATTGCTAATTCAGCTGTAATAAATTTTGATTCCAAGCCAAATATTTTCCTGCCTCAGCTGTTCGCACACTCATGGACATTAGCTTGGTAAAAGGTGGTGACTATTGGTTAACAACTTTGCCTTCATGTTATGTTCGAATGGGTGCGCTGCCGAAAACGGGAGAAAAACTACGACTTCATGGGCTTTGAATCTAGACTCACCATCGATGGTAAAAGTCTAGTGCGAGCCCTCAAAATGCATCTACGAGTTTCGCTACTCCGAGTCACATGACTGCTTGTGTCTGCACTGTCCACTCTGACGTCAAGTTTCACGCTTGTTTCTTGGTCGACATTCCGCTTGCGCTATGGTTCTAATCACACCTTCGTGATAATGAGAGTCCACTCTGGCTTCAGGCCAAAGTATCACAAACACAACCACTTACCCACCCACTTCACTATACCCTCAAATTTTTAACCACAAACACCGCCGAGCTTGAAACTGGTAGGTAAGGTCGTTCATGCAGTGAAGTGTAACTGACACATCTGTATGCTTGTATCTATGCGATGCGTATGTATATAGGATGCTCTGATAACTAAGCAGACGACAGAGTTTATGCAAGAGTGCTGGTGGACGTTTTCACAATATTTAAGGCCAAATGGTTTATCCAACTACTAGCTTGGAGGTCGTGCGTTCGGACCGAAAATTGAGGGCTTCGTACTACTGGTTGCCCTTAAAAAGCATATAAAAACTACACACTGCCGTACAACCGTAGAACAATGGATTGGCTTTACTTGGAAAATGATATCTCCTTTACATAACTACAGTAGGTTCCACTAAGATAAAAAACAACTAGTGTTTGGATCGTTTCCCGTCAGTGCAAACGGCTTCAGAAAAAAAGAGACAACGCATGACTTCAGTAACCAAAAAACTACAGAAGAAAACCATCAAGCAAGTACCATCATGTGTACTAATCAGGAAACAAACAAGCGCGGGCCTAAAATCTCATAACATGTGTATTTATTACCTTCCAGTGAGTCACAGCTTTCTCTTAAACAGTCCAGGGAATAAAACAAGCGAAAAGTTGTCGGATTTGGAAGGATATATGTGGTTGTCATTCCAGGCAAATTGTTTTGTAGTAGCCTCACGGCTGAGGCTAGCCGTGAGGTTGGTGAAGCAGTGCCGACACTGTCTCAGTCTGGCAGTCAACACATTTAATGAGTGCCGCAAGGTTGGCAGAATGTCGGACTTTCCAGCTTTTTGGTTTTGAATTTCCTAAGGTACGTGCAAATAACCTTGTCTGTCATACTGAAGATGTGGTCAAACTCTTGATAAGTTTGCAACCGAATTGCTCAGCTCACTGAACATAAATACAACCAAAACATGTTACTATTTCAATTCCACAAAACCTACACCTTTTATGGCTTCGCGGAAAAAGGACGAGGAACTCACACATGCACTACCCATGCGTTCTAGCTTTTTTTACTGTCCTGGTATCGTGCCAGGTCACTTATTATATCGTGTATTCCTTGATGTGCAAATATTTTGAAGAATTAAAGCAGCTCAACGTTCCTTTACGAACAAACTGTTTTTTTATTGGGTGTCCGAAGTCACGTTTATGATTATAGAGAAAAACTCAAATGTAGACGTAGATCACTAGGAAGTAATCCGCAAAAAATCTTCACAACAGAAATCCATAACCCATTTCTAACGGCTTGCAAATTAATAACCGATTGCATGAAACTGGCGATGAAACGCGCAGGGGCTACCAAATACCTTTAGGGCATGAGGACTACATTTTCCTATTGTGGGACCATAGATTTTTACCCAGGTTGACCTAAAATAGAGACTGGCTTGTAGGTAACCAGTAAAATGCGTTCATAGTACTTCATAGTACCTCATGGACGTCTTCCTACGTTCAGCAGTCTTGTGAATCAATGCAGACTGCGAATACAAACTCTCCTTTTTCAAGAGTTTTGACGGTTTTCGAAATCAACTAGTCGCTTACTGCGTACATATTCTTCGTGAGCCTCCGTGTAGTTCCTTCACTGTCTTCCACCTGATTGACAGCAGGTATGATAATATCCTTTTGCTCCACCCGAGCGACTGTTTATTAGGATATCCAAGGTAAATGAAGAAAGTGAGGGTAATGGGCAGGAAGCTTACACCTATATTGCACAAGTAGATTTCCTTATTCGCGAATGTTCATAGTTTTCAGTTGTATAATATGTACTTTGCATATATATACTACCGACCACTGTAGTAACGCCTGTTGTTATTTTAGAATATTATAACGTGTGACCTGTAACCTGATCCCTCGTTTGCCGGAAAGGCTGTGAATCTGATCATACGAGATTCTTATTTTGTGATTAAACTATCCACAGCGCACATGATTCCGGATGAAATTCTTGATGTAACTAGCTGGTAACTCACCGATAAAATCTGATAACAGATGAGGTGCCAACCCATGGCTTGCTATGCAGCATACTTCCCAGACTACTGACAACTAAATTCATAAATCATGTTCACAGCTCAGCAGTAGTATGCCTGTTTGACGAAAAGCAATACCGGTGGGCTTGTGTGGCTTGTTAGGTTGTCTGTTGATCATTTGTACGCCTTATTACATCGGTGACCACCCAACCCATAAGTATGCTTGTGAAACCGTGTCAAAAATGGAATACAGATAGGCTTCGCCTGTATAGACTTACCATATTTTTGTTAACCGGCAGATTCATGCACTTCAACATTTTCCCAAAACATTCATTCTCACTGGCAATTTCCGTTCACAGCTATGGGGACATGGTACCCGAAACCATCGTGGGCAAAATAGTCGGCGGAATGTGCTCACTATCTGGCGTGCTTGTCATTGCTCTCCCAGTTCCGGTTATCGTGTCCAATTTCTCGCGCATCTACAATCAAAGTCAACGGTCTGACAAACGGCAGGCCCAGAAAGTAGGTTTTCCAGAAATTCGTTCAGGCGATCTCCGAATAATCCGCAATGTGTGAATTTACAGCAATGCTTGAGCTCACTTGCTGTTCACACAGACCAGCAATTTTTTTTTCGGTACAAACGTAGTAATAAAGCGGGGCATTTTGAATTAGAAGCAACGTTCCGTAAAACAGTCGCATTGTCTAAACACCCGTGGCCAGAAACTACACAGGATGATCTAATAAAATACCTACATTTTTAAAACAGATTTCATCTGATGCAAGAGTTTAAGGAGCGGTTGATGTTGCGATGAACAGCTCACCCCGGCCAACTTGGGCTACGCAGAGCGACAACCAATAAAATAAATCCAAAAATTCTTGGTATGTATGTGTGGTTTTGATGACACTTCGGTGTGCACCGAAAATGGCCATTTCTCCCCAGTGACGCTTAAAGCCTGTGATAGAAACAGAGCAGGATGAAACAGTTGCACTCCTGAGCATTCCAATAATTTACCGCGTTAATCATACCATCTTTTCTTACGAGCCGCATGAACGCAGCTATCAAGCGAATCTGCCGCTAGAAATTGTGGACTGAGAAGAAAACTCGCTATTCCTTATGTCATCGGAATATTTCACAAAATCCACTTTAGTCGACCATTTCGAATCGACCTGCGGATTCAGACGAAAGGTGCTTGTGTACTGGAACCAAACAAGGCATCCCAAAATAAATCCAGATGCTAAGAGTGGATGTAAAACATCTGTGGTAGATGGACACATTTTTGCATACTGTTCATGGTGGTATCTCTGTAACTCTTGTCAAAATAATTTCACGTCAGTTCAAGGACCCACGCTTCACACCGTGAATGCTCTAGCTGTGAAACGCTTTAAACCTACACCATGTGCATCAGTGCAAATTGTGAACGACCTCCCACCAGCACAGTAAATACGTTGCTTCACCATTGTTGTTTCACCGCTGTTCTGTTTAATAGTGCTTCACATTATGCTTTCACCGCAGTCAGTTTTCATTTGTTGGCCCATTCCCGATCTATTTTTAACTTGTTCATTCTTATTGTGAATACCATATCCACTCTGGCTGTATCAATTTATTAGTTCAACGCTCTCATATCACACAACCTTGTGAACATCTGCGAGTCCATTCTGCTGTCTGCTCGTTATGAACACCAAAGAAGTAATTACTGGTCGTTGATCGGGATATCGCCGAGCAACCTGACTATGACCCTTTGCAAGCTGATCTAATCGTCTTTTACTTTTTATTCATAGCTTGTTCTGAGCTCATTTAATTTGTATTTTCCGTGGAAAACTCAAAAACCACGTGCGGGCTATAACAACCTAGATGCACGTTTATGGATACTTTTCAGTACAGTTTTATCCAACTGTCTGTTTTGAAACCCTAGGCTAACCCATGGGCAACGGGTCTGTATGGTAAAACTAATGTATATCAAAGAAGCGGTATGCGTGTCACGGAAGTGTGTTTTGGCTAATATGTATGTTGGATTGCTTCAATATTCTGACCCAGAAGAGAGCTGAATAAACTGACACATACGTACGAAAAACAACTCAGACCAAACTTGAAGTCTAACTAATTTTGTATAGCCGGAAGGGTGTCTTGAATTGCAGACAGTTTGTTCACTAGGTTCCGTAGTTGCCACTTCGACAGCAATAACAATGAAGGCGATTACGGAAACCTAGGTGTTTATTCTATGTTCTTATATTAAGCATGACTCTCAGCCCCAATAAGACTCCAAATACCTATTGTATCTAACGTGAATTCCAGTACCAACCATAATTCTCCATGAATCATTAACTGGAACTCTATTCCCCCAAAAGAACTGCTAGACTGTTTTCTATGATACTATTCTCCACCATTTTACCTTCTTTGGAAAAAGTATGTCTTGATTTATAGAATAATCCTTGTTTCCAAACTCTCTTGTAGAGAGCTCGGCAAGCAAGGATTCGCCTAGCCCAAATGATGGCAGCCGTTAGCGCGGGTGAAGAGAAATCCGAGGACAGTGAAAATGAACGAGGGCCTTATGGAACCGACGAGTTTGAACACGATGAAGGAGCCATGGTTGCTCGGGGACCCAAGAAGTCAAACAGCTTTGGTGAGGTACAAGCGCTCGTTCAGACAGAGCAAATTGGATGGGACTATCCGTTGATAGACGCGGACTCCGACCAGTTGCTTAACACCACTCAGTGGCGACCAGCGCGTGAAAGGAGTGACATGTGGACCGGGGCAGTTTCCGTCACCGCCCCCAAAATCCAAACTACTGATGAGAAACCGGGGATCAAAACGCAGTCAAAAACGGTAGGGTCTGTGAAGTCAAAACAGCAGCAAAAGGTATGCTTTAAATAATCACTGAGTAAACATCTCTCGCATACTCTGGTAGTCTTTGTGGTTGAAAACAAAGAAGCAAGGAAAACACACAAAAGTCGTCCAAATTTAAGATGAAGTTTAGAGTCTGATTCGGCACCACTGGGTACTGAAGGACAGGCTAGTGCCACCTGAAAACTTTGCCAATAAAAAAGATCCGGCTTCAGCCTATAGATATACATGTGAATTTGTTGATTCACATTTTCAAGGATGACAGCAGAAAGAGAATATGCAGAGAGTGCTGTGACCACTGTTTCATCCCTAGATACATCGATCAACCGATTAATTTAACCTCATCGATCCAGTTTTAAAGGCTATTCATGCCTCTAGTAGGTTTAGGCCCATAAAATTACAGATTTTCATACGAACTACGTGCAAAATGAGTAAGCAATAGTCATGATTTACATTTAGAAAATTGCCTGATTGATGTATTTTAAGTTTCAGTTTGGGCTTGCTTCCCAGCTTCAACAACTGGCACGTTGAGACTGGAGGAATAAAGCACCACGCCCATTGATCGGAGTGACAGACACCATCCAACTTAGTGATCTTACATAAACCAAAAGCACAAATTTTCGTGAATTAAATTTTTAAGGTGCCACTTTTCAGATGTCAACTGCTGGCGTTATTTCAAGGGACGGTAAACTTAAGTGAATCCCGCTTTTGGCTCGTAAGTCGAAGCACTGTCAGATTGAAAAAGTCCAATATACTTTAGCCACTACGTGAAATGAACTACAACTTAATACCTCAGAAGGCATCAAGCGTTTTGAGTGTCCGAGATCCCGATGATCCACCGTGACTTCTTTAATGAATCCCACTAGGCCTTAATGAGAAATTCCTTGCGCAAAATAATTCATGTGCTAATTTTGTGGGCTTATGATACTTAGTGTTTCAGTACGGACCACATGTGAGGAACAAATAGTAACGACAGAAGCGTGGGATGCGTTAGCTGATGCATGTCACCTACCTACTTGCCTATCTACCTACTTATCTAACTACTACTCACCTAGCCGCTAACCTACTTCTTGCGCGCCAGTTTATACTGCATACCAAGTATTCACATATACTTCCGGGGCCTTCTGAGAGACTGCTTGTCAAAAGATTGTTCGAAACATGGACGCTTGTGCGAGACCTACACGATCCGGCGTTGGCTTCAACGAACCAACTTTACGTGGTTTCTCCCCGGTCGTGTTCCCTCCCAATAACAGTCACCTAATGGAGCAAATGATGGAAACTATTATTAAGAAGGGCAATTAAGAAAATCCTAAAAGTATTTCACTGAAATTGAGTGGTCTTGATGGACCAAATGAACTGATAGAGACCCAGCGTCGTACACCACCATCCGGTCCATCACTACGTGCTACCTACAAGTTGCCAGTTATTTTCAGACAACCCTGAAGTCGCACAGATCAATGGTAACAAGTTAAAGCACTAGAATATTTTTCGTTGTATCATTCCAATCAATCTGCTACATTCTGTTGGTTCGTATTTATGATGACAATAAAAGTTAACTAGCAATACCTGGCAGCTGCATTCAGTGTGACTTCCGAAAATCGCCGGAACATTTTTTACAGAACAAAGATGGTTGAACTTCTATCACGGAGAATTATGGTCTGTTTTGTACAAAGCATAATTTGTTTCGGTAATCCAGATGGACCCCTCTTGGTGTTAGAAGGTGGCTGAGATGCCATTACTGCGTAGCATACATAAAACAAAAGACTTGTTCAGCTACAACAGCCACAACAACAATGTTATTTTGCATTCCGTTACGATAATGAGATGACAGAATTTCTTCCTACTATTATTCATTTCTCCAATGATAGAATGACCAGGAAATATTCGGACAACAAGATAGCCTCTTTCCCACAACTCAATTACATCGGACACATTCCTTGGGGAATTTTTCATCCAAACTACTTCAACCAAGGATGATGGGAGAGGCACTCTCGGTGCTCATTCAACCGGCAAGTCAAAGCAGTCCAGGGTCGGCCGGATCCATGATATACTTGAACACGAGTGTTCCTCAGCAGTCACCTAGCAGACAACAACTAAGATTACGCAGCAAAACTGTTTCGGAATCGAGTCACAAGAAGCCATTGACCTACGACGATATGATGGCGTTGCAACAACGGCACTTACTTGAGTGTTTGTACATTGTCACGGTAAGTCTATCAGCTTGTGCTGCATTCTGTGTAGGTAGTTTGCACCTTTGCATGCTTAGGTTTCTGTAGCTCCCAGTAGACCACTCAAAACTTGGTGGAATCCGTCGCAAGCACTGGAGCAAAAATGAAACGAGAATTTGGCAACAACTACTAGTAAAATTCGTTTACAGGTAAAACGCTCCCACTTGCTCTGAAATTCAGATATACTAGGATTTTATAATAAAATTGTACCAGTTACCATTATTACCGAGAGGATTACGGAGGTGACATTATTCTTGTGTGATGTGATATAGGAAAAACTCTCCTAAAACATAACTCTGTTCATTCCTCCGCGTGAATGATTAAAACGTTCTCTAGCACCTTCAAAACTAAACCCCAAGTCTTCACCGGTAAACATATGCCTAGGTTCTTATCTTGCTACGCCAGATAATACAATAGAATATAGGTCTAGTTACAGTATGACGTAAGACCACTTATTCTGTGTGTGAATCACATGATACTGGGTTAATTCGGAATATATCCGTAACATTTTACTGCCACCCAGTCTGGATTTCCCATTTTCTGGTGATAAAAGGTATGTTTTTCAGCTTGGGTTCTACGGGTTACATCACTCAAAATAGCTACAAGCTGCCTGGTCACTCACTAGCCACAGTTTGTTTGCATTTTTAATCAGCATCGTGCCAAGTCCAAACGTCAACTGAAGGATTTGTCAACAGAAATAGTCATTTATCTTGTACAACACTTGAGGTGAGGTCAAGTTCTCTCGCAGATGACGAAACCAATGTCGTACTTAGCTAAATCTATTGTGCATTTGATTTTGTTTAATTTAGAAAGCAACCAGAATTTTCAGTCATACAAATATTTCATATGTAACTGATCCCCCGTAACTAAGGCTGTGTCCTCTTGTTATTGAGGTTGGCTGGTTTCTTTGGAATGAAAAAGTTATGGTATTTCCGTTATTTGGTGAAGAGAATCCTAGGGCCAAGAGATGAGCTCGCCTTTAAGGAGGAAGCCACACGGGGTAGAGCTTGTATACTTTATGCAAGTTATTCGCAGATGCCGTTCATCATCAATAAGCAGCATGGATTGCACAGTACTAAGGAAATTTCAACATAAAGCTGATCGGGTACTCAATTCGTCTACCTTGTTGACGGTGTTCTGCGAACTGTTCGCGCCAAAGTACTTGTACGCCAAAGTTACGAGCACTGGACATAACAATTCAGACCTGCCATACAACTTTTCCGAGTTGTTTCCAAAGTTGCTTGGTCTGCATAGCCATCGACTCACTATCTATGACACTATGTTCGGTTCACCAAGGGACTAAAGGCTGATCTCAATGGTAAACAAACGACTACACGAAGGACCGATCCATTCAAATCCGAAAGCCGATAATGCGAGTGGCTGCAGATTACCGCAAACTACTACCCTGCCAAGTAAACAGGAGTTAGGCGGCGCCACTTGAAACTGCACGGTAACCCATGTTGGAGCGACAGAACGCATGTTAACGTGAACATGCTTTGGAGTGCTTCCGGTCTTAAATTTAACGGTAACTGTTGTCCGCATTAACGAGGGCGCAGAAGGTCTTCAAAGAACTGGACAATAAATGCAATTGACTGGATGGGTTACTGTGGTAAAATACCCAATAGCTTGCCAGTAAAATGTGCAGTAATTAGCAAATTGATAGAAGTGCTGCATTTTTTGGGAAAAAAACACCAAAATCTTCGAAAATCTCGTGAGAGCGTCATGTGTCGACGAGGGGCGGAAATATTAGGTGAGCTGGCAAACGCCGAAGTCAGGTCCTTGGTTCTTGTCAGGCCCAGGCTGACTCTTCTGAACAACAATTCTCTTACTGGATCAAGGTTGCAAAATTAAGTAGCAAATAAAAAGTGTAAACTTGACTTCTGTAGTTAGCTCTTTACTTTCGGAAAACTATATTTACGCGGATACGGATGATAGAAATGCGGAAAATGTTCTTCCTAGATCCATGCCCACTACATATCGCTTGCAAAGACGGGGGAGTGGCAGGCGCCAATATAGCCGAGATGTATGAAAGTGGAGGAAGCACTTTCGGACGAAAGTACATAAAAACAGTCATGAAGTAGACAGAAATGTGTTCTACACAACAAATGGACGAGTATTCATGTGATTATGTCAGACATCCTGAGGCCTAACGAAAATGAAACTTAGGTAAAATTAAACTATACAGACAGAGGAATACGTATGTCCAACTATTACCAGTTCATAGTATTTATACAACCAAACGTCGCGTAGCATGAAATGAGCCATATACCATAGTCTCAGCCACTCATTTAAATGTGCCAGCGCGATGAACTAGACCTGTGGAACTTTGACTGGCATGGTCCCTGCAGTGATTGACGTTCTCGAGGGACTGGAATTCCCAGGTGCACTCGATAAGATTGTCTTTTCTCCTCCAGTGAACACTGCGTACCCAGCGCACCTACTGCGGATGAGCGCTGTCCCAACTAGTGTAGAGGCCACGAAATAAGTGAACAGTACTTACATTAGGTACCATTATTTTGTCAGATTGCATGTATCATTACCACGGGTTCACGTTGGCTAATCTTGGACAAAAGCCCTGATTACCAAACACTGAAGAATTGAGTGGATAATTTTACTCAACCTGCATCCGAATTGCCACAATCTTTCTCCGCACACATTATCACTTATTCTGCTACCATAATTATTAGGAACAGGGGCGGCGTTGATAATGTTGTTAATTGTAAACCGAGTCACGTCCGCCACGAGGGGTAGACAGATTGCAAATTCCTTTTGTTCCTAGTATGTAAGAAAAGAAGTCGACTTCACTGTTTCTCGCTCACGTCTGCTACTTGTGTGTTAGGCCACCTGACGCACACAGCTGCGCCGGTACTTTTGCTCAAAAAAAGTCAGACAAAGCTCAAGTTCAATCCAGTCTAGTGATAGAATGAACAGATAGGACCATATTCGCGTTCGATTCGACGAGATTCGATGGAGCATAAGTCTGTTAGATCCATTTGACATTGAATTTATCGTGAAAAATGTTTTCTAGCTAAAACTTCTTTGCTAAAATAGACGGGAGCTAATCAGTATAAGTACGTGATAAATCAAGTTATTGGTTTGTATTTGCCGGAATTCAAGCCTTTGTGTTAGTATCACGTTAAGTTGGTTTGGCCAACTCACACGCAGTTTGAACGTTTTCTTTTGATAACCAAATGAATGACACTCTAACTCATGTATGCAAAGGTGAATCTAAATGGTATGATAAAAATATAACCTACAGTGAACTCTGTGGATCAGCCACACTGGTAAGTCCTGTAGTTGGCCCGTAGGCAATTGTGAAAATCAGTGGAAGAAGTCTTATGGAATGAATAAAATGACTGAGGAAAAGTTCCGTTACGGGATCTGTAGTAATGGATAAATGGGGTCCCAAATCTTACCTCTGTTCTACAGCTGGTGTGCTTTTGTAGCCGACCAACTTAAGCCAGATCGGTGAGGATTCCGTACTAAGACGGGGAGATAGACAAGACAGCCTGATACATTTTTCCGGCTCTGAAGTATGACACATTAAACTGCATGCAATGATCTTATACGAGCGCAACTACCACTCATATACTTTGACTAGACACCTGTGCACAGTGCCTCAGTTGAGGACATACATGATACAGGTTGGGTTCTTTGCAAAAAATAAAATAAAATATCCGTGTTATCTTGTAGTCTGTAGCAGATCAGGTGGTTTTCAACCACGTTTCTCCGAAAAAAATTTATTAAGGAAGATGGACACGCAGTGGGACAGCTGGTCGCCTGAGTGACTCCAGTTCTTATAGTTATAGTTATCCGCCGTTTTTCACGTATTCAACAGTAATATGTAGTTCTGATGGTGCAAGCTGTTTGAATCTTGCCGCGGAGTTCCTGATTTTGAGATGCATCCAAACCGGACACCTCGGGCTCCCGGCAACTCTTTCTCTTTTCAGGGAGGTAAAATTATTTCTGGCTAATTAAACCTACTGCTGCTGGGGAAGGAGTGAATTCAGTAGTGAATTTCCCAGCTTTTGTACTACTTGTTTTGCAGGCAAGAACACCGAGTGCTCTAGTGCTGACAACAGACAAGCATTCGACGCACGACAAACACTTCTTACACTTGGACTCATTGCATTTGTTACGGAACAAACGAGCAGCCGCCGAACCAGCGACAAAACTCACTCGCCTGTTACGTCTCCGGTCAACAGACCTGCGAAGCAGTGCGGATGAGAGTGGACACTGTAGTGCTGTGAATCAGCAGGATGCACATCCGCCATCCTCTCCAGCAAATGAGCGACCGCACGCACATAGACACGGTCTTCCACTTCATCGTCTGCGTAGAAAGCGTAATCAGCAATGTGTTGCCTCACCGGCAAAGGATAATTCATCTCATCACACTGCCGACGCAGGCCGTCGTTCTGATGCTCATTTTCTAATCCATCAAGATAAAAAGGGACACTCAAGCGCAATTCAAAATCGTAATTTGCTACCATGTCCAGAGGTAGATGCATCTACTTTTCAACCGAAAATGCTCAACACCTCTAGCAACATGAAAAGACGTAGTGACTGTGAGTCAGTAGAAATCAAGCCGTTGCTCAGTTCACCTGTGTTATGGCATGACTTCGGAATAAGTGAAAAGGACACCATAAACAACAGGTCTATTCCTCCGAGTCCAAGCTGGCCTGGACAGGAGAGCTTCATAAAATTACACGAAAAACCCTCTTATTTTAGAACCATATCCAAAGAACCCCACTGCAGAGATGATAACAGTGGAGATCGACTGAAAAAGGGCAATTCTGCCAATCTGGAATCCGACATTCACAGGAGAATGAATAAGGATAGTGGCGCTAAGGAACACGAAATGTTAGTTATGGATGGTTCTCGCGAATGTGTGGCAGCTTTGTCAGGCCCATTGTGTCGTCAGCCGAATAAGGATAATCTGTCCACCGTTAGTGGTGGAACCGAACGATGTCAAAGTTTGCCAGTCGAGCTGGAAAACAAACCAAAAGGAGTTAGATTGCCGAACTTTTCTGGTCAAATAAACACATCAATTTCGAAAGATTCTGGAAAGAAAATATCTGCTGAACGGGGAGAAATGGTGAGAATTTGAATGTTTTAATATTTTATCACGACTGTTTGAACTCACGTTTTATGTATCCAATGCTTTAGCTGTTTATTTATTCCCTGTACGAGTAATTATAGGAATGTTCAAACTAGTGAGTGTCCTCTTGGTTATCAGCCCACAACCAGGATGACGATTTTTGTCTGTAGCAAAGTGAAGTGCAGCGCGATCAAAGAGAAAACTGAGGCTGAGCTGTACGCAAATGGCAAAAATGCCCATTTGAAAAATAAATTGGTGTTACTCTGAGACTCACGTGAATCCCACTACAAGAGGCTAATGCCACTTTCTTGTAGCTCAGCTAAGCTTTCTGGATGATGTCCATGCAGCATTCATAGCTTCTTGTTCACCAGATTATGTGGTGGATAGCGGTCCTAGGGGACCTCTAGCGCCTTCGGGATACATAGCTTGGACTCAACTCGCCATGAAAATGTTGAATGTTTATTGCAGCCTTGTACAGATCACCAGTTGTTTCCCAGCAGTTCTTGGTTTAGACGCAGATGGCACCGTTGTGATAACCACCGTCCCCCTAAGGCTGAGCGTTCTTGAAGTCAAACTGATCACGTCGTCATCAGCTACAAACGACTATGCAAAGTTCTACACCCGGTCCCCTCGAAGGAAATCGACCATAGTTAGGATGAGATAACCAGGACCAAACGAGACGCCGAAAACTCTGCTTGTGCTGTTTCCCAATCCGCACACAGAAACCAGTGGAGCTCAGAACGTTCATTATCAAGATGTAAGATGATCTATGCCCTCTGGCTTACACTACAGTTGAGCTTATATCAAGTGGGGTTCACAAAAGATACAGGATCATTACTGCTGGTGGTGTCCTAATTCACCCGACGCTCATATGTGTTTACTTTAACGAGGTCCACAGCTTAGGCCACCCTATTCGTGAAAGCTTCCCTTCAGAAATTGGGATACTTTTGCACTGATTATCTGAACGCCCCTGTTATTTCCGGTCATTACTAATGCTTTCTCCTTTCATGGTAGTATACCAGTTAAGCGCCAGCATGGAATACTAGTGTGTTCCTCACAGTGACGATCCCAGCTGCATTCCCCTTTCCATGATATTCTACTGCTGGAATTCAGTTGAGTCTCCCACTAACAAAGAAAATTTGCAAATAAGTGTAGTTCGCCATTTGCCTGCAACCCGATTTTAAAAGTTCACGGAAACTTCGGGGCGGCTCTGGTTGATGACCTCAAAGAAGGTCAGAGCCGGTCGTGGGTTACCGAACTGTTTTCTGTAGGCAAGTGAGTAGCGTGTTCCGTCAAAATAAAATATTTTTATATCTCGAATATCGAACCAACTCAGTCCTAACGCGGAAATTATGCAGCGCGTTTTTTGAAGCATATCATAAACGTGAGTTCAGGCTGCTATTTGTTGATATTCCTACAGGACACAAACTGTTACTGAGTTGGCGTTTTAAAAGATGAATTTAGCGTGTCCCAGTTATATTAATGAGCAATGTGTCATTTTTAGTTGTTCATCAACTGCAGACTTCTCTAGTTTGTTGGTGCATTTTGAATAGCGTATCACTGGGTTTAATCGGGTAGGGATTAGCGCAAGGTACCTAGGTTATTTACGTTTGCTTTGTTGAAGAGTTTCCTTCAGAATACAAAGCCCATATATCACACCAAACGTTTGACATAGTTTGTTTGATTGTAGCATACACTCAACAGTCGCACTTTAAATTATCATCTCATCTAGCATGAAGCATCACATTTATCTGTCCACAACACAGCTGATGTCCAGCTAGTTGATTTTATGACCGAACTTATTGGTTGTTCCACTGTAGCGTAGCCTAAGCATAGAAGAATTGCCACCATTTTTTCACGCTATAGACTGTATATCGGGGGATATTACTCAAAACGAAACAGATTCCATTGCCACAGTAAGCAGTTTGCGTCTCAAATCACTTGGCTGACCGAAGTTTGCACAGGTGCGCGGAAGCTTGCATCATTATTTCGGATTTTCTGGTATCTTAAGAATTCCGATACAAAGGCTTGGCTATATGGATATAGCATTTTACCAGCGCAGTTTACCAGATCACCAAAGCCACATCCATATAGACTGTACTCCATATTTTTCAGACAGTTTTGACAAAACTCCACTATCATATACGCCGCCCAGTTATCTGTGAGATTTGACAAGCCGCCGGCGGGAAACCACGCGAATACCTCACTATTATCCTCAACTTTTCGACATTCCATTTTCAAAAGCAAAACCCAAGATCCTATCTGACATTGTTACTGTCGTCGCAAGCCGCAAAATTCCTAAGTGAAATCACCGGAAGACCAGTACTGATGATATGAGCACGTGACAAACGATAAGGAAGCATTGCCAGAAAAGATGTACTACACTCATTTTGCTAACGTCCGTAAACTTGACTACTTTTAGCGCAGTAAATGAAGCCTAATGGATCTGAAATTACAACCAAATCGTTAGAAGTGAGGACAATTAAAGATGCTTCATAGGTTGAACAGCATGTCGAAAGGCTCGTGGACATATTTAAACCGATTTTTACTCAAAGTCACTGGGAAGGTAATTCCTCATCTAGTGAGATCAATTAAGAATGCACAACAGTTTAGTTCAAATGGAAGTTCAGTTTGGTTAAATAAAGCCAGTATTAAAGAATTAAGCCTAAACTAGTTGATAACTTTATATATATATATATCTATGTATATATATATATACTTTTGCTTCGCGTCAGTATGCTCCTCAGTAAAGTGTGTGGATATAGACATTAACGAGTATATTTCCTTTTGTAAGGATTTTCTTATTATGTAGATACCTGGAAATATCCGCTGATTTTTTGCCCGGCGAGGGAGGCCAGTCTATGCTGGTAGACCGAGTCTCCTTGCGCTGCTATTTGATTCTTCATGGAAACCATCAATGACGCAAATATTCTGTATCCATAGGGCGGTTTGAAGCTGCGACCTACTGGCTATGGTTTAAAAACTAAACTGTTTGACTGCGTGGTCTGATCAGCGGTGTGACTAACTCTCACCCAAACAGGATTCAACACAATTCATCCTTCAATCACAAAATTCCTAGCGCGTGATCACAGGCTGACTATATTCTCGAGTTGCAACTCCTTAGATTGAAGGTTCACGCAACTTCTGAATTACTCCTCCTGGTCGGATGCTTACAGTTTTTGGTAGTATCAGGAGGCCAGTTTTATGCCTCTCGACACAAAAATATCTGGGCGATCTTCTAATAATTGTGGATATTTCTATTTCAACGTCACAAAGCAGGTATTGACTTGTGATAAGTTGTTCATACTGACCTCTAGTCGCAATAATTCGGACACAAAAATGATTTTTCTCTCCCTGGTGGAGATCGTTGCTCAAGGTGTGAAATAGAACATAAAGTGCTCTGGACATGACTAAGTGACCTTCGACTTCAAACGATTCTACAACAATGAACGAGGGTATAGGACCACACGTTTTTCCATAACCTTACATTTGAATGATGTACAAAGATAAACTAATCCATGTGAATTCCAGTGGCTTTTTAATGACTTAAGGAAAGCAAACTGATTTCATAGAAATCCATCGGCGGGTAGTCTCTAAATAATATTGGGACTTCATAACATTTCGGTTAACATTAGTTCGCCTTCTACGACTAACCGAAGACGCAGCTTGAGAGCATTTGTGTATTCGCAATCAACCGACAATTCGGATTTTACAGTTTCTTTGGCAAACCAGTTTACATGAATTTTATGGCTTCAGTGACCAAGTGAATTCTTAGGCAAGTTAATGATCACAACTTTCTGGACAGTTCCAGTTCCCTTCGTTTGTTCCTACCCCGAAATTATCTGTTCGACTACGCCGTGAAAAAATAAATTGCTTACATTTCCGAGTGACATTTATCTTTTAAACTGCAAAGAAAAAGTATTGCGTCAGAGAGGTAAGTTTAACCTGAATTGTTGACACTCAAAAAGAGCAAGCTTGCATGCCTATTCAGTCGGAATTTTGCGGTTCCTGTACACAGAAGCATCGCGTCATATTTGCTCAGTGAGATTCTCCGGAACTTCAGAATTTCCGTATTTTGGAAACGATTGTAGGAAAAAACAGTGACATTTCGACCCCATTGCATATCTGATGTTTGGTTGCCTTCCTCGGACCAATTTTGGTATGAATTAGCTAGGTCTTTCTTTTTGGTCCCAAAGTGCGTTCAGGATACCGGGAGTGGGATAACGCTTGGGCGTAAGTGGTATTTACTGATATCCAGTCAAATACATCTTAAGTGCATCCTGTTGGGTAATCTCAAAGGATAATGCACACTCAGTAAACGATCAGAGGAAATAAAACACACCAGATCGGTAAAATAGGCACTCGGCTACATTCAGACACACAGTAAAGGACAATAAACCAATCAACTAAGCTGTCTAAAATATGCCCATCTAAGTTCAAGCTGGAACAAATAAGGTACAAATAAGGACAATGATCTTGCATTAAAGGTCATTGCTGAAGAGAAGTTATTCTGTGGTCTGTCCTTCGACCTCAATAAATAGATGGTACACTCTGGTGTTCACGAAATAACAAGACGGAAGCTGTGCTCAGGCATTTTACGAGATAAACACACCTACATTGGTCAACTATTCCACTCATAGGAAACTGCGAGACGGTTACACTCTGACTCATCCAGCAAGATGAACAATATAGCCAGAAACCAAGTATCAAAGTGAAACCCCTTCAATTCGGTTCTCAGAATTAATCCCGAGTAATAGCAGGAGACTTCCAAAACATAGGAGCAGTTACACCGAACCAAGTGGGTGGTTACAAGCTATTAGAACGAAGGACAGATTATCCGAGCTGGTCGGATCTACTCAGGAATTCAAAGGAAAAGAAGAAAATCGTACCAAATTCTCCTAATAATAGTATTCTTCGCGGTCTACTCAAGCACGCCTTAAAAATGAAGATGACCAATAGAAACACGAAATAAGCCACCCGGTAGAGAACTGCCATCCATAAGTTGGGGTCGGCAAACTGACTAATAAGGTTATAACATCTGCACCACTGACCAACGCCAGTGCAGTTATTAGTACCCCGTGATCAGCAGCATAATTTATGAGAGTAAGGATAATCTTTTAGCTGAAAATCTGAACCTAAAAATCCAAATGGTGTTAACGACTAACATAGCTGGTTCCCTCGTTTGTGACATGCTGAAGATTTGTCAGTGTGCTTATGAGTAGTGTGCTAGGCAACGAGGAAAGCTTTCCTTCTGAAAAAGAAGATTCTCCGCTGGTTGTGTGACTGATATTTCACTCCACTAGTGTCGTGAAAGTAGACATTTTCCTTTTTTGTTAGTTTGCTCAGATTTACAGACGAGTGTAGTCGTATTGGAAAGTCAAGGTGTGCCAGTTCAGCTGTGGAAAACTATTTATAGTATGAAGAAAAGTCATTCCACGGTCGAAAACTCAAAAAAAGGCACTTAACCAGTTAGTAGACGAATGCCGTGTCCACAGCGTCTACTGGAATTGGTAAAATCAATCAAATTCAACCTCAGTATGTCTTCTTTTGTTGGTATACAAATTACGTCAGTCTGTAGATTTATAGAAACAAGAGGCTTTATTTCGAAGATTTCCCGCATCGGCCAAGTCAGCAGATTTGTGCTAACTTTACACTCAAGTCTTATTTAGCTACATATATCTGAGAGCATAAGAAACCAAGACGGGTTCCACTGGATCTTTACCGCAGTTTTTGTTGTCACATTTGCATTCCTTCAGTCTGATAAAATTGCTGTGATTCTTCAACTGCTAACCTGTTATCTAGCAGCGGCCAAATATACCACGCGAGAATCTTCATTGAACAAGTGACTGGCCTGACAGCATCTGAAGTTGAGTTACTACAACATGACACAGTTCAGAACCTGATTTGAAAAGCTAACCTGCGGTTGGCACTTTTCAGTCTGGTATGATTATTTTCAAGTGTGAGATGTTGCATTTGGAAGATCCTAGATCAGATACGTGAACCGTGTAAAACATACCTGTAACGTTGTTTTGTTTTCTATTGTTTTCAGTTGGTAAACTTAATTTTTCCACACTGCCGGTTTTTTCGAGCGTTGATTCAGTGGAGGACGATTCTTTAGGTTTGCAAAGGCGATAATATGGAAAACAGCTAGTGATTCTTCTGTTTTATCACTGCCAGTTCGAATGCAAATTTTGGATTTTTGGAAATCGGTAACTCCTGTCCCGGTCATTCTTTCTTTTGTCGAAGTTACGATGGGCCCATTCATTTTTCACCGGGACATAGTTCATAACGTAGGCCAGCATGTAGACTCCTTGTTGCCACCCGCAGACAGTAAGTGTCGGATGTCAACACAACCGACAAAGGAAAATCCAGTGGAATGTGACCGTATACTAGAAGCTTACAGAACATTTTGCATACCGTACAATATTCTACCTTGATCGGTGCACTTTCGGAAATTGTCATAGTCAGTTGGATATTCTAAAGAAACGATGGGGCCTTTTTGTTTTCTCAGTAAACATTAGAATGGTCGTTCAATTACACTCGCCATCATGCAGTTTGCATAATTAGTTGCTATTCATGCTTATCGTTTGATGTGCGGATTAATTTCAAGAACAATTTATGAGAGGAAAATTACGCGAAGTGAGTTGCTTGCTTCCCAAAAAGAACTGACTCAAGGGACGGTGGACAAGATGGAAAGTTTAAGAAAATAGACAGGTTTTAAATCTTTTATTTTTTGATGGTGGCGAAAAATTCCAACATCAGGGAAAAACATGTTAAACTAACAGTCGATTTCGTTCAGTTTTGTGGGTATTGTTCACTACATTGCAAGGTATCATTATTCCCTTAGGTTGTAATGACCCGAGAAACGCGTTTTAGGTAAAGAGAGAAGCGATTCACAGTAAGTAAAAATATTTCAGAGAACTATGGCAACCTTAAATATGTTGCGAGGGCAACACTAGAGAGCAAGTACGCATAAAATGATTGGGGTGAATTGACCTAGGCTCAATAGGAATGTCATATAACTTGAAACTTCCCAGTGAAAACCAATGCAGACGGTGTGAAGTGACAGCACCTGATGATTCATAAGCGCGTTGATACGTCTTTCACTGAGGGCATTTCCTCTCCCAAAATCTGGGAGCTGAATTCTTCAATGTGAATATTTATTGCGAATATTTATTTTTAAAGCTACTTCCTGGCAATACTTCCCGTCACCAATTTCTTTACTTCCTCAGGCATGGGTGATAGCCGTATTTTCAACCAAACTTTGTTCGGTATTGCGGCTAAAACCGTAACAGTAGTTCAAGGCTGTCTTGTGTTTTCACTAAGGGTGCTTAGTCGATTAGAGCTTTGCCGGAGAGATTTAATGGAAAATAACAGAGGTCAGCCTTTGAAGATACGTGAGCGGTGCCCATTGTATTTCATCTAATCCTGTTACACGTCCTCTTCCGAATACGGTAACCTTGGGCTACAAGCAATGCAGTGAATGAATTCCAGCAGAACCCTTATCTGAAATTAAATTGGAAAGTTGACGAATTAATGGGTGGAGCTTCTGGTTACAATTGGGAAAATTAATCAGCGAACTGATTATTTGTGTCCCCTTTGGGGTCCTTGGGTAACTTGTGCAAGATAGTTTATCACGCCTTACATTTTCAGTAGCAGAAGACGGATGACGTAGGCTGAATAGATAAGAAACCCGATAAATCACACTAAGGAATTCAGCGTTAACGTGGTGGCTTGCACTGATCAATTTGTTTGTGACTGCCCAAGTTGTGTATTTGTTCCCCGATTCTGGTGTGTCACAGTAGACGCTCATCAATTTTTGGGATAAAAGCCGAGTCACACGATCATGGAACATTCGCAAACTAGGAATAAACCAGCCATAAAGAAGAATGAAAGATTAATTTTAGAGGGTCCTTTTGAGCAAAATATTATTACTAAGCTGAACCTCTTGCTGAGCTTTATTGAACGTTTGCTGGGGGGAAGATGATATGTATGTCTTGGCAGCATTATCGGCCGCAAACGGCAACCCAGTGTAAAGACCTCTTAAGGACTGGAATCTCGCTTCCCGTTTTGTCCTAATAGAAGTTCTAATGTCTTACACACAAAATTTGCAAAACAGGTACTCTCGCGCAGTCTTAATTTAGTGAAATTGGACAGTGTATCGACTGTGGATCACTTCAAGAAAGTCATGAATATTTTTGAATTATCCAAAGCACATTTCTTCAGCCATGAGAAGAATTCGGCTTCTTGGTCCTCACTCATCTGTTGCAAATTTAATATCATACGGAAACTAAACTTACAGAATTAGAAAAGTGAGTATTTTGACACCTTCACTCAGGCCCTCTATAGTGCAGTGTAGACAGTCAATTCTGCCAACAGTACAGGTTGATCAACTCTATATTCCGAAAGACAGATGCACACAATGAAACCGCTTCATATTGATTGCTGTGTGCAGCTGATGTCCATTGCGCACACCATAAGACTACCGATTCATCTCTCAGACAAACTTCACCTTGCAGACTTCGCGGAACCGGAAGGTAATTAACAGCTTAACACAAGATTATTGTCCATTATTTGCCTCATGGTTTCCTTTGCGTAAAAGCTAGTTGAAATATGGAGGCTAAAGTAGTTTGTTTGCACGTTGCCTGTCGCCATTGGCACGAAAACCAAGGGGGGTTTCCTTCCACGCCAATGTCAATCTACCACATAAAGCTTCAGTGAACAACACTGCATATCCAATTTTACTTCAACTAAGATTCCGTGCGTTCGATTCCAAATGTGTCAGGTTGTGGACCAGTAACGTAGGATGGAATGAACCAGACAGCGCTGAGGAATGGGGTTGGCGGTCTGACAAGTCAACGTTCATTATGTCAAGCAGAACCATTTTGAAAGTGCTGCATGTCTTTGACTCAAAAATCGTAAGGAAATGCGGACAACTGCGAATTTTAAAAGGTCAAGTTTTTTCAGCTCCCACAAATGACACTAGGGTTTTGCTGTAAGGAGCTGGCTGAACAAAATGCTTAACAAGCCGGAAGAAAGCACAAAGTGTGCGTATGCCTTCAACATTCTTCACCGGGAAATTCGTACCTCCATCAACCCAAGGAATTATTATGTCTTCTGAATGCGACTGGTATAGAGGTTGTAGTAACTGGTATTAATTGCCCATATGTAATGAATTTAAATCACAAAACTATTACTCCGGTACGTAACGTTTGTAATTTCACGGATCTCCATCAAGGGACCAAAGTACATTGCGTTATATTAAAGACAATAACACTGTTCCTCAGTGTGGTTTATAAGCAAAACAAGATCTGATGAAATTTTAAAAAAATTGTTTTGACTTAACCACACGTGGGCGTTAGCAGCTTCCGAGGTTCATCAGGCAAAATTGAGTGTATTCCTCAAGAAGTCCTTCAATCAATGGCCAAAAGTGCTGCATTAAAAACCAGTCTGTCAAGCATTCTTACGCAGCTTATGGATTTAGTTGTTAAAATTACGATTTTTATTACATATGACCGCTGGTCACTTCTGCAAAATGCGAAGAGTAAGAAGTTTGATCCTGACGGATCGGCGGTCCGTAATAGGCATGCAACAGTTTTTTAAACGTTGTGATTAATGGTAGAAGCATGATTGGTTAATCCACTTACCAAATCAACTGTCAGTTGAAACAATACCTCACTTAAGAGCAACGTCAATGCAGCAGCAGTCAATGAGCTTGATAAGGCGCCATCTAAACTTGAAGAGGAACAACATAGTCAAGACTGACGAAGTGGGAAATTTGGGTACTAATCATAAACAGTCATGTCACTACTAAAAGCGATCAAGAGCAAGTTATGTACTACTTGGAACTGCAACAAGATAAACACGTCCGAACATCATACTGATCAGCGGGCTGACCCACGATTCCTGACGAACCTTATCCGACCCAAATCAACCGTACGACGACAGACAGACCCTGGCTGGTCAGTCCTACTAGCAGACCACAGCATGTTCGCCATTGGAACCGCTTACTTACGATGTCCCGCAAAGTTACTAACTGAGCACAAGGAGAATCGTACGCACCACAACCAAGGTGTGAACATCCCACAGCACTTAGTCTGAGATTAGCTGCACGCAGTTTGCGTTACACGGAAGGAACACAACACATTCACAATTGTTTCAGCCTTCAGCTGGGTCCAGTGTATAGTTTAGCTGCAACAATGTACGTACGAAATATCAGCAGTGATGGTCGTCGTCACTTCCGTGAAAAGCGACGCATATAACATGAAAGAGGTGCTTTTGAAGTAAAAGTGACCGCTCACTTATCAAGGTTTGGTGGTTCTGTCAATTGTTATCGAAGATTGCCTCTATGGGATGATCTGGGACTTGTCACGCGGCCCGCGTTTTGAGGAGTTTACCAGATCCTCATTTTTATGTGAAAGTAGAATGAGTTTTCAGTCGTCTGCTTAGAATTTGAGGAAAGCTGTAGGCACTGTCCGTCTTTCAAAATTTTATCTCTCTATTTGGGCTTGTTCGAATTGTAGGCCTCGGACGGCCTTGAATGAAGACTGATTGTTCTTTTGGCCAAAAGCAATCGTCAGTCACTTTAGATCAATAATTAACTCCTATTTTATTCGACCTATCTCTTATGAAATCAGTCTACTGTGCTCACGGTGGGTATCTCAGTGGGATTTGCATGTTCCCAAATTTTATAGGCAAGATTTTGTTTTATTGTGGACTTATTTTATTATAGTGGAACCATGAATATGATCGAATTTTGAAAGCAAACAAACCTGACAGCAATATATTTCCGTTTAATGGATAAATACACTTCACAAAATTGATGGTGAACCATAGAAGCACGCGAAAAAATGATAAAGCAGAGCCTGTGGCTCCAGAAAAATTCTTTTCGTCATAATCATGGTCACATCTAAGTGAGTTCAAGCATAAGTTCCAAGTGCGTCAACCCAGGATGTGTGAATTAATCGATGTTACATCAGTGGTGGCGAGACTTGTGCGCAATTTTAAAGTACAGCGCCCTACACATCCAGACGATGGTCGATTCTGTCTTCCCATGTCCGTAATGGGAAGGCAACTATGTTTGCAAAAATTTAATCTTCTCTAGAAAAACTTCGTTGTTCTGTTACTTGTGGCAAGTAAATAAACTGTTTTTTTCTTCATAATCTCTTACTCTGATACGTTTACTTGCTCACATGAACAATGTTATGCCGACAAAATCAGCACACAATGTAGGGAACTACTAGCCAGCAGACTTACTGCAAGCACAGTTCAATCTACTCAATATAATGCGTGCCTAAGTCTACCCAGTTATTTTCCTGCCTTTGTGTTGCGCAGATGGATTCAAACCTGCTTACGCTTCAACTGAATTATATGCTTGGTTTGCGTATTATCCGATCTGAGGATAAATTGTTCCTACCTTACTTGCTATCTTGGTTTCCTTCACAAGAGTGATCCTGCCACGCCCACCCGTGTTAGAGACGACCAACGTTCTCACCAAACAGGATTTTGTGTGCCCTCCCTGAATACATTAGGTGCATGATTCCATTCCTCGTTATTGATTAATTAGTCTTCACAATCAGCATGCTCTAATTAGCTTTCAGTCAGCCTGCCTAGTAGTGGCCAGCCCATTGCGATGACAGCGTTAGATTTCTTTTACTGATACTCCCAGAGTTTTGAACACAAATTTCACTGTTTGCTTAGTTGGACTGTTTCCTGTGGACCTGGGGACAGCCACCAAACATCAGTATTTTTAGGGCACGCAAATCGCACCAGCAGCTAACCAAATCATAAAGCAATAAGCAGGGTTGTTTTGTTGTGGACGTCATCCATAAGGACTTACATTCTTGGGATTTGAAGGGACTCTTCAAAGAAAAAGAAGACGATTTTCCTGTTGTCAAAGTAGTATAGTGGAACGTTTTGGTTAGAAAATACGTCGTGGAAGAATGTTTCTGGGATGCATTAAATGCAACCCGAGCTGTCATGCCTTTATTTTTTAACACCTGGTGGTAACACTTGGCCATCTAAACTGGCGGACAAGAACTTCTCACCGACATCCCACACCTATTTGGTGTGCTCATTGAAAGGTATCCTGTCTATTGTAAAAATCGCCTAACCTGAAAACTTACCCGTTTGACTTGGGGAAGCTTTTCTGTAAAAAGCGAAACGTTGACCCCAATCGCTCAAACGAATGGCTATGAAGCCTTTTGGAAACACAAGGTTGTAACTTTGTCTACTAATTGTAATAATCCACAGTTTAAACCAAACAAGAGAACACTAACGCGTGAAGAGGACTAAATTATGCACATGGACAAAGGAAGTCACTATCCTTTCAGTTTAGTGCATTATTTTGTCAAGTACGCTCCATTATCTAGACCGTGTTAAAATACTTCAATTAAACCAGGATAACTGTGCGTAAATTGCCACTTGGTATCGAAAGCTCCCCAATCAGAACACTATTTTACCCTCCACGTTTTTGCAGGTACACCAGGGTTGCAGTATTCGACAACCGTTTCTTTATTATGATATCTACATTTGTTTTTACAGAGTTACGTAAGAGGCACACCTGGAACCAGTGGTCTACTTTGGCGCCAGAAAGACCTGAGGCAACCGAAGTCTCCACATGCACAAATAAGGAAACAGTCGGACAACGGACCATGAGCAATGATCTATCTTACCGTTCTCCAGTGAGTTTATCGTACTTCTGTTGGGTATTGGTTGTTAATGGTAAGTACTACAATCTGGTTCTTATGATATTTATACAGATTCTAAGTGAAGGCACACAGACCACATTTTTTACCGCGATGACAATAAAGCTTCACAGCGGAAACGGGTCTTGATAATTGTTGAGACTTTCCACTTGGGACTCGCAAATTTACTATAGGCAAACTATCGTATCTAGATATGCGCAATATTTTTCCATTTGCCACGTGACTCTGGGTAATACTTAATATACGGGATGACAAACGTTTACTGCGTGCATCGTTCATAGACTTAACCAGCGCTATTTATGGACTGATCGGATCAAGACATCTGGTTATTTCACCTTCATACATTTTCCACTATGTTGTTGATTGGTGAAACATCGGAGAGGAAGTGCTGCCGTTATCCGAAATGACCCGATACAACGACACAATTTCTACCGACGAGTCACTCATTATTGACATTTCTTTAAGGGTTGTAGGTTGCCTATAACTTAACGCAAATGGCGAAGTGGATCAGCATACGGTTAGCATTGGATTGTACACAGCAAAATTTCTACCCGATTAATCTGATAAGCTTACTCCTTGGAGAAGTTCTAGTTCTATTTCTTGCTACTTAACATCTTACGAAACAAAGCATTTTCGATCTAAACAGTGGCAGAAGAGGTCTCGATAAGAATAAAGTTATTGAACCCGTTTTTGTTGACAGTTTTGGGTTCTGACGTCATGAATATATAGGAAAATGACATAAGTCAATGCTAATGTGAAAGTATAATCAAGGAGAATGGATGCAAGTCATTCAACTATTACCCACCCTGTGACAACAAACTGAGAGTTCGCAGGCTAATACAAGTTCACAGATCACAAAAGGTTCTCCTGTGTGCAAAGACAACGCCCGTATGCCCAAATCGCAACGGCGGTCGGTAGTCGTGATTGATTTTGAAACTCCAGGTAAACAATGTTATCGATTCTATGGTTGCTTGTGATATAGTCTCTTTTGGCGCGATGGTAGTTGAAAGGCCTTCTCCAAAAGAAAACTCGGTAAAGCTTGTTTTTTTAACTGTGTCTTGTTTCATAAATATGGTGTCATCCTTCACTTGTCGCAGTAGTACGGGGGCCCATATTACAATTTCTACTCAAAATGAAAACTGGCATGCACTAAAAGACCAGTCATTCAGCGATGCAATTTTAGCTTCTTCGTTTTCTTCTGAACGCTAGTCGAAATATTTTCGTCTCAACCTTCACGTTGATAAGTTTGGTCAAAACGAACTACAACACAAGCAACTATACTATCCGTCAAAAAGTCTGCTAAGAGTTCGTAAATAAATCACGAGTTCAAGTTTCTGACTGCCACCCACCACCCAGGCCATTGGAACTAGCCTACACAAGCCTACAACTGGCATCCAAAAAAAAACATACAAACGAACTACCAAAGACAGCAAATTACCTACAACCAATAGAAATTCGGACTATTAACACAAATGGCCAGAATGAAGCGAATGCAGAAAGAAAGCCCCGTGGAAAACTTCCTGGTTAATTTAATCGATGGTCGGTTTCCTAACATTGTGAGCAACATTTTTCGTCTGGTGTACTCAGCGCAGTGAAAATTTCCCACACTAGTGTCAACGCCACCACTTTCAAAACATTTCGGTAGAATTATTTGAGACAGCTGGGTTGTTCAGATGCGAGCTGCGATCTGTACAGAAAAAAGGAACAACTGCACGACCATCTGGAATTTCCTATACGATGGACTAGTTTGTCAACCAACAACTATTCGCCTGGAGGATTAGCAAAATCTAAGCTGCTCAGGTAATGTTTTTGAAGCCTCATAGGAAGTAGAGTTAGAAGAGCGGAACTATATGACCAGTTAGGGCTTGTTTGTTGCGATCCTTCAGACAACTCTTAGGGAGACCAATAGCTATTCTGTATCATACTCAACGAAAAGTGAAGGGTGCTTTCTTAAACTAGTTGACAGAAGTAGCTTTAAGGTTTTGTTGTCCACCGATACAAACTGATCTATTGACAGTGCGTTGATTTAACATGTTTTAGTTCTCCGTAACCACTAATAAGCTAATTCATATGGTCTTTAGAGCCGTTTTTAGAAAGGATTAGGTTGTTTTACCGGTCCAGACGAAAACCTTAGAACTAAGAACCACACAGGTTTATCAGCAGTGGTGTGGCTAACTTGATGACTGAAGTACTATGAAGAATCTTGGATGGGGCTGAAAGACTTAGTTGCAGCACTGGTTTTTGGTTGTAAAGGTTTTAAAAAAGTGCAGATCCACCCACGCACATTGCAAAATGATTCACAAAACTGGGTAACGAAATGCGGGAAAATGGTCGCGGTTGCTGAGGAAGCTTACAGAATTTAACATTCATGGAGAAGTTGAGAGGTGCCAACCCTACTTGGGTCACAAGAAGCAATGCAAAATGTGGTAGTGATGAAACAAGGCTGGTAGAAAGCAAAAGATAGGATAATTTCCGATTGGAGCTTCAAGGGCTTCTTTCAGAATGCTATTTCAAAGGGCCACATAGAATACTGACCTACACTACACAAGCAGATACGACCCAACTTACGTTGTGCAATATGCAGAATGACACAAGTTGTGCCCGGTAAATGGAAATCATCACACGACGGCTTCTATAATGAAGTCTGCATAGTCGGTTCAGCATTTTCCATCACGGCACTGTGCGCCACCATCTTGTAAATAAGTATCGGTACTGACCATTCACATTTAATGTTTTTTATTCTCTGTCCAATTCCAGTCATCCATTTTCCTTCGCCAAAATTTTTGAGGTTTACATTACAAGTGGAGCGGAATTAACAAACTTTCGGGGTCATTTTAAGAAAGTTTCCCTTCCAACGAGTACCCGATATCTCCGACAAACAAACAACCTCACCTCCAGTAAAATTCGAGTCAAACGCTTCTCATCATCTGCAACACTCAATGAAGGACTACACATTCCTGTGAATATCATCTCTGGAAAAATCGTGTGAAAAATACACAAATGTTGATCGGTGTGTATAACGAACACAGGCTAATAATTTCTCCGACATTAGGAGTCAGCTTCCTGGCATCTCACCTCCAAATGCATCCAAAAACCACCCAATGATCTTTGCACCGAAGTAAATCAGTAACTTTCATGAGCTACCTCAAATACTTCTCGGATTATTTGGACCAGAATCCCGCCAATATAATAGTCTTTCTACTATTGTGAACGCGGTGATTCTTACGAATACTGCTGCAGTACAAGCTATCTGGTGATGAACAGATTACAAACCACACAAACCTGCATTTTCTCACATCCCCCTTCTTCCACACAAACGAACAGAAATTGACTTATCTTCCCATATCAAGGTATCGGTTTCTTGTGCATTTGAGAAATCAGTCACCGCAAGGACTTATATAAGATATTTATATATATATATTGATAAGCCTAGCTGGTTCTGTCGTGCGTTGTAAGTGTCTCTGAAGACTGTATTAATCTGTTGAATCTCGGGAGCCAATTTCCCTTCCATTCAATTGGTTTATTTACATTACAGTTCAGATGC
Organism: Opisthorchis felineus; assembly: GCA_004794785.1. Classification (NCBI taxonomy): domain Eukaryota; kingdom Metazoa; phylum Platyhelminthes; class Trematoda; order Opisthorchiida; family Opisthorchiidae; genus Opisthorchis; species Opisthorchis felineus. The sequence goes on along the minus strand of SJOL01009213.1, from coordinate 295,903 downwards.
AAGACACTTTCCCCCGAGTTAACATCAGCCTCTAAATTTTTAAAGTCCAAATGTGATTTGCCTCCTTAGATTTATGTACCATACCTAGGCATGGGCCTGCCAGATAACAAAACTCATTCACCCATTTTCTAGTGATAACCTATCTTTTCACTCTTTTGATCCCTCCTCTGGGTACCCGTTTACGTTCTCCCAAACATTTTTTCCGATCTGCGCATTTGTTAGAAAATCATTATTGCAAAACTTTTCAAGTGATACGTATTTTAACTAACATCCGTGTACATCATCGGATCGTAAAAAAAGACCAATGTTACCAACTTCTTCATGGAAGATTTATTAGTAGCACACTTAACTCTTCGTAGTTTGATATAAATTCCGAGCAGTTTACATATAATAATATGGAAATAGCGGCCTTCGTGCAATCGCCCGCCGGAAATATCGTTGAAGAAATCAGTAGTTTATCGGCAGAGAACAGATATCTTGGTGCATGAAGTACCAAATGTGACTGGATTTGTGTCGTCAAGCTTGGGTAACGAGTTATCAAAGAGGTGAAGTGAAATGAACCCATGCGTCTACATTCATCACTGATATGACCCGACGGAGGAAACCTGTAGTTAGATACTCAGTAGATACATTCAGAGTATGGGTAACCTCAGGACCGGACACGTCAAGCAATAGCAGTGAAATGGTTTAAGGAGAGGCAAAGTGTTCCGCTGACAGGGTTATATCACGGCCATCAACGAAAACTGGAACAACTACTGAACAAAAGCATTCGAACACGTGATCGGTCTGGGGGCAGCTGATGGGTTGTTGGTATTCTATGGTTTCTATGAATCTTACCGAAATCTTGGACAAAATTCTTCATACTGATGCCGGATTTTAGGCCACCAGACGATTTGTTTTTGGCCTGTTGAAAAAGTATCATAAAGCTAGGGAGCCTACGTGAATCAGCTGGTAGCCTAGTGAAGTCTTATCAAACGTTCTTATGGTTTTTTGATTCAGCGTTATTTCAAAGGGCAACGCAATTGGTTAATTCACCTCAAGCAGAGCAACCAGCGTTTTGTCACATTATCCATAGAATAACGCACAACCATGCAAACTCAGTCTCTGTATGTCAGAGAAAAAATCAAATTATTTTCTAAGTTATACGGCCTGTGTCGCACGTCTTGGAGACGGGATATCATTGAGTGAAGTAATGGTGGAGTTGGATTGTGAAAAGCTGAGCAGCACGATGCCTTTCTTTGATATTGGGTTTCAGAAGTCCACTGATAAGTGCATTATCCGCTGGTAAGCGTTTTTGTGCTCTGGGCAACAGGGCCGCGCGTCCGTGGGACAAAATGCCTTTAAACTCAACGTTAAATATGGCACGATTTTCTGAGGATATCAGTATGTCCAAAATCCATTTGATTATCGAATTACTGTTAAATTGATTTCGATTTTTCGCACCATTTTTTGCCGTCTTGGACAACTTTTCAAGAGACCGCGTTCCTCTCTTATTGGCTAGTTGCACATTGTATGTGATAAAGCATTTGTTTTCCTCCAACTTCATCCAAAATATAAAACTATCTTTACTCCCGCTGTACACTGCCTTTTAGATGAGACACTAAAAGCACTCCTTCTGGGGTCTGGTCTACCTTCAGCGTTAGGTGACGTATCTGGGGATTCGTGCCTTCGTTCTCAAGTCATGCGGTTGATCGGTTAATTCCAGTTAATTAGGTAACTATTGAGACATGAACGAAACCAACGAATTTCACCACTTTCAAAAACTAGGCAGCTAATTCGTGGTACACAGGGTCCAGCTGACGATTTCTCACCAAAAACGCCTCATATGACTAGGCTTGGCGGTCAACAGCTGTATCTTGAGTGTAAGTTTCTGTTTTTAATGATGAAATAACCGGTGAACAGACGAATTCGGTCACCAAGTTGAAATACAAGGCCTGAATTGACGACCTATGTTTTTTTCAGTAATCGAGCATATGTTCATTGTTCTAAAAAACGTATGTTACACATCTAAGCGTATTCTGTCTGCTACATATTGAAGGTTTTGAACGAACTCATCAAGGTTTGATGAAACGTTGTGAACTTCTAAAATTTGGATAGATTTTGAGGTCTCAAATTATATTCCTACGTGTGATAATAACATATCATTAATATCCTGATAAGCTATGTACAGCTCCTTGCCTTTTGCTGGAGACCATCAGCGGTTCGAAAAAACTCAAGAGCCAAGACAGAAGTCTGTCAACATTTGATCACCTGGCGTGAACCATAAATGATGAATGGCGCTATACTTCTTTTAAATTTAGATTATTTACATTGCCCAGTAGTGATGTACGGTCAAATGGCACAGTATTCCGCCAAAAATTGGACTGTCTCGAGGTTGAATCACTGAGGACATTCGTGAGACTCGCACTGCTGATGGTTTCTAACGAGAACCAAACTGCTCCATACAGCCTCCCAGTACTTCAGCATAGAAAACTTCCAAATGCAAGTAAAAGCCCAGTTTAAAAAATTAATAATCAAGAGGCAAAAGCTTTCTCGCACTTCACTGTATTTCATTCTAGGATGAAAGATGTTATGGTTGCAGTCACTCCTGCTGCCGCATGAAACCACACTATGTTTCGTGATTCGTATCAAGCCGAACTTAGGCGTTTTCTTGATATATCTGGACAGCGTTTCTTACCAAAAAAATAGAGCAGAAACGGCACTTGGTGTAATAAACAATATCAGTCTGACAGTCAGGTATGTAAACACCGTCTCTTCGAGTACTCCGAGTAACATCTCAAAAATACCCTGAATAGAACTGTAAATCAGAGGTCCACTGTTTTTTGCATCAAAATATGCTTAAGTATTTCGACAAGTGCACTCATTTGCACATTACTTTGACTGGAGACTCGCCTGAAACCCGGTTTTATTTCTGATTCGTGATTGGAGATTGTATTTCGAAGCAGAATACTAACTAATGAGCACTTTCAAAATATGCGCAGATCCTGTTAGTTTCCCACTCATATTGTGCAACAAATTAGGTACGTTAACAAACAAACCGTAGTGCAAATCCCGCGCCCAGTTTTGTAACCCGCGCCTTCCAGGCCGATAAGCCTGGTAAATAATGTGAAGTTCCGGTGCATAATGGTGGCACTCAGATTGTGGCCGGGTGGCGCACACTTTTCAAGTCTATCGTGGTAAATTGATTCAGGATAATTTCAACTCAGTCGATCAACCACCGCCCTTTATTGACACCGACTGAGCTATTTATTCGCACCTTTTCTTACCATGCACTTCACAGCCTTAGCTGCTTTAATGCAAGCGTTTTAGTTGTGTATTCCATTTGTAACTTTAATTGCCAATTATGATTTCATCGGGAACGGCTGTCCACAATACTGCGTAGGCCATTTCTTGAGTTTTCGCTAGAATGCACAACTGGCACTCCGGTACAAGTCTGATGTGGCCTAAAAGCATCAAATCCCCTGGTTTTAATATGCACAAGTAGATAATTTACCCTACGCTCTCCTCATAGTTCGGCGTATTGTTGACGGTCTATCCGGGTAACAGCGTGGTTCCCGGAGAGGTATTGTAATCATTTTAGTAGTTCATAGTGTTTATTGGGAAGCTACTGGAACTCCCGATTTTAGTGCGAGGCAGTGGTATTATGTACCATCCGGTGCTAACTAAAGGCATTGTTCGCCTGCTAAACGAAGGGTAGCTTTCGGGTGTTTTTTTCTGTCATCAGTTCATCCGTCTGTTTTTCTACCCATACATCTATCCCCAATTGCGCTCGGCGATCAACCTTCTGATATTCGTAGGCACCAGATCATGAATTATTGAAAGAACTGAAATTATCTACCCAGAACATTCTTACCCTGGTGGCTTCTCGAGATCAACTGATTGCAAAATAATTACCGCGGAAAGGATGCTCCTGACGTCCGCATAAGAGAAGATACCTCTGCGACGAAAGCGGGCGACTGTACACATAGTATAAAGCGTATTTAAAAAGCAACCTCAGTTTGTATTGCTCACTAGAGGAAAACATTAACGGTTATCCTGATTGGGCTGTGTATACTGTTAGATTAGGATGCACCAAAAACAAAGTTTCGACTTTATCGCAAATAAGCACTTCAATGAACTCACGTGAAAAGGCAATTAAACCACACCAAATCTAAAAGAACACCGTCTTAGTTGGTATGCTTCCTTGTGCCTTTTTCGTGTGCACTTCAGTTTTTGAAGAAAAATTGCTTCCGAATTTGCTCGAAAGAAATGCCACACACAAGCTTCAGCTTACGAATAAAAAAAATGCGCTTTCTAGAACACACAGATGTTGCCTACGTTTGCATGTGTAACTTAGTGTGCTCCATTCTCCACAATTCATAAAACTTCCTTCGTGCTTCATACTGGTAGATGAGAGTTATTCTCATACTTGGCAAGTTCAATGCCATTAATTATATCACCAAATACCTGAATCATGTTTAACCAGAACGAAAGGTGGGACGATCATCTGTTCACTGCTCAAACTCGTGTGCAAAACATACCCATCATCTGTGACAAAATGACGACCTAAACTGGTGATATGATTAGTAGCATACATGGGTGGATTTAAGGGGTATGTGAAATGGGAATAGGAGCAACAACAGAACATAGGGCACGAATAATGTTGTTGTTAGCATATAAACGAAGGTATAGACTAGGAATATCCTGAAATAAAGAACACCGAATGTTTAGACGTAACACGCTGCTCATAGGTTTCACCCTTCTTGGGGCTCATCAAAAACATCATAAACGGGAGACTCAGCCAGGGTTCCAGGTGAATCCCCCGTCCAAACCTAATTGGTATGAAAATGAGTGTATTTCGCTAATACTGAATGTTGCATTGGTGCCAAAGGATCAACAGCCAATAAACGCGCCAGAGATACCAATATTTCAAAAGATTGCCAACTGAAGGATGTAGAACATTTTGAACTGAAGTCTGAACTGGAAACCTTGGAACAACGTCCCAATTCAGTCGAACCATATCTATCCAGGTCTGTGTGATTTCTGTCATATGTAACGTCGAGGATAGATGCAATGATTGGGTGGCGAGGGAGAATGTGTGAAAATAGCTGTTTGGTGCGACGTGCTCTCAAATGACATGAAAGCATTTAATTGCAGGCGGTTTGAATGTGATGAATGAACGGAAAGTCTAGACAAAATATCGTTCGCACGTGATCGGTCCAAGTTCTCATGTCTGAGATGAATGGCGAGGTAAGTAGTGGTTCACCGTTTTGGGATATGATGAGAAAAGAATGGATGATGGAGTAATAATATGTGCTTGACTGTGTGGCTTACGCAATGTCATTTTTACTTAGGTATATAAAAAAGCTGCAATTTCGTTTGCGCACTTTTAAAGTTTTTTCTCAGCACGCGACAACTGCACAGTTTGAAGAAGACCAAGCTCCTAATTTAAAAACTACAGACTTTTTTTCTCTTGACTGTAAGATATTTCCGGCTGGTTTCCAGCTTTATGCCGCCGAACCAAATCTCATTGTCGTTCAGTGTTCGATAGACATTTCCAGTTCAATTCATTCCACCCGTATTGAATGTTGTTTGTTTCGTTCACAGAACTTGGCAGTTGGATTGCAAACGCTTCTTCACCAATCGGGGTGACATATTCGGTGCGTTGTTGAGGAGCGAAGCGGAGCGTAGCAACGGGTCAGTGTCTGTGCCAACCACCGCTCCACTACGCTCCATAATAACGCACTGATGATGTCACTCCGATTGGCCCTGAAAAGTTCGTAATCAATCTACCAAACACAGCAAACAAACTAACGATCAAATTCACGTGCACTTAGCAGTGTTCAATCCATCGTGACGCGTAAAACCTCACCAATCGGGCTCAGGTTTTGATTTTGCTTGCCTTACAGAAAGCAAGAAAGTTAAACTGTTTTGTTTATTCTATGGCTTGTCTGGCAACTGAAAATCCCAACAAAAGCTATGACCTCGGCGATTAGAAGTTTTCTTTATCCATACCCCCAAGCTGCATCTTTTCGTGTGATCTGCAACGCTCTTTGATATTCACCGTTTGGATCTTTCCACAAACCGCCTAAGTTGCGAGGCGACATTTAGACTACGTGAAGGACAAATCAACGCCATGCTTTCTGGTAGAACAATTCCCACGGTACTCTGGGGTGTACGACGTTTTACAAATCTCAGTCTCGTTTCAGTGTCAAGCACAACTTTTACCTGCTGCCATCGGCTGTTTGCACGCTACTGAACGCCGAGTACTGATAGAGCAGCTTATCCGTATCTTCATCTGCTATGATGGTTGAAGTCCAAAAGTGCTGCAGGTTTCAAAAAGCACATTATAAAATCCTGATAAAACCTTTTTCAACAACTCATCGATTCCTGTAAACACTATCGGATTGGGAGATCATATTTCGTTACAAAATGTCGTTGTGGCTAAATTACAATGGTAAGTAGTCTGTGATAAATAACCAAATGCCTCAACTTGACCTGCAAAATACAGAACGTTACAGGGAGCCACGAAATTAGGGCCAGTTAGGGTTAGACTCAAATCCAGAAGAAACACTGGTGTAGCAAGTGAACAGAGCTGAAAAATTATAAATTTGTTTCTGTTGCTCAATGTAGCGTCCATACACTAAAGGCTGTGCGATACTGGATTTATCGCAGGTTTATTATTTATGTTACTGTTGACAGGGAGGCCACACTGGCAGGAATGGGTATGAATGATGGGTCCCAAAAAAGAAGGAACCAACAGCAGAGGCTACTTGATCAAAATGTTGAGTGTTTTTAGTAATGTGAAAAGAATACCTTGATATCTTGCGTACTGTTCTAACTGAAATACAAAGTGTTCTTTGGAAAGCATGTTTGCTTGAATATCACCAGAAATTGGAGATGCAGCTGACATTCGACCGACAAGTTATGTTAAGGTCGTGGGTCCGTGACTCCGTGCTCCCCATGATTCCCAGTAGACTTAACAGCTGTACAGTGTTTTCTGGCCTTTCAGCACAGGTGGGCTTCACTTACAGGACGAAATCATCATCAAGATTACAATGAAACTCGGACAATTTTTCTAAAATTCGTGATTTACAAGCGATAAACGACGAGCTGCTAATACAGATCTCGCAGTATTTCCTGATAGCTAAGCTCATCAGATGTCATCAGACGCGAACTTTGTCTTAGACTTCACATCGGTACTTGATTTTCCGTTGAACATACTAATCGCCGTCACTCAACCTGGGTTATGATGCAAAAACACAAGCAATTCCCCTTATGTTGAATGTCGCATTGTGCTGTGATCCACACGATTTCACTCAGTACGTCGAGTGCTACCTACTTTCATGTTCCACAGGGCACACGGAAAAGACCTATTAGGTGGGCCCACCTTTGAACAGTCCACTGGGAAGAAAATCTTGTTAAACCCAGTAACTTCGTGCGGAATATCGATGATTATATTGGACAAGAAAACATAGTAAGGTAGATGGTGATATAAGTGAATAGGACAAAGCAAGTCAAGCCGTAAACTCATAAACAATCCTCTTTCATGGTTCGTCTAAATCATTCGCGTGAGATTTATAGAAAAATCAAAGTAACGCACAAGTAAGCTCCAAAAGGTAACACACGACTAATAGTTGCTTCATCCAGCCACATTTTCAATGAGACCTAAAAAACAGATATAAATTACAGAAAAATATGCAACATGTCGCTGAGAAAAACGTTAATTGCGAACGGTTGTCACGCCAACGACGTACAGTTACCAACAATGGGCGTTCATCCTAACGTGTGCTTGATAGGGAAGAGGAAATCCACTTCCCGTATTAACGTTGTCGCACGTTCAGACGAAGTCTCGCGCCAAAACCCTACTGTATTCAAACGAACAAGCAGGTTCGAAACCAGTTAGTTCATGAAATGAAAACAATTAAAGTCTTGATTTGATGTCTCCGCATCAAAAGACAGCTAGGCTAGTCGGGAAAGTAAAGTGATATTAGTATTTTAACCAGTGTTTTCCCATCTTTCTTTCTCAGATGTTCATTCTGCTCGAACGCATATTAATTAAAGCGCCAAATCAGCATTGTGAGCATAAGCGTTTCCGCCCAAGCCATTCACCTGCTTTTCAGCTGCCTAGCGCCCAGCCAGTTTTGATAAGACCAAGTTTGACGTTTCATTTGTCGACTATCATTTCATCCTCCTCCATTAACCCCCTTATAGCACCCATTTACATAATTTGTCGTACTTGAAGGAGACAAAGATAAGCAATTCAATCCATTGAAGCAATCAAGCTTCTACCCAACACCTTCAGAATATTCAGATGCTTCCTTAATTTACTTCCAACCACCGAGTTAAATCTGATGATAAATAAAAGAGAAGTGCGGGTCAACACCGACTCGATATTTTTAAAAAACGGCGAAGCGTGTGATCAGGTAAAGTTATCAGGAATACACTGTAAGTTAGTTATTTGTGAAATTATCTTCTGGTACAGCAGAAAACACGATAGTAGCTCCTTTAAAAAGTGATTTTCAAGAGATTTTTTGCGGTGGGGATATTTTCCATGCAGTTCTATCGTAGACAACGAATTTTTTGCAAAGGTAGACCAAGAGACACTTCCCGAATCCCATACTATTTAGTTTATCTCAAAAGCGGTAATGTCTCAGTTGCAACGTAATTTGTCGCCACCCTTGATTTGCAATTAAAAGCTACACAGAAGCTGCTGACAACTTGTGTTGTTGCCACTCCACCATCCCACAAAGTTTTCCGACCCCTTTTGAATAGATTTAGGCCCACCGGACAGTAACATAAGTCGGCAGTTTTCTTACGTGGACAAATAAGTAGATATAAGACACGAGCCTTGAGAGCTTAGTTGTCTTTGTTTCTGAAACTGGAATTTGTGGAAAATCAGGCCAAGTGCCGGCAGACGGTTGTATAAATCGTGAGTCCTTCGAGGACAAATTGAAGTAAACGTCAGAGTCCACTTGTCCACCCTAACCTTGGAGGAAGTTTCTGACAGATTTTTTACTTACACTGCATAAAGAATGGTTTGGCGATTCACTGATACTCAACGTTCCCTAGTCCTTGGCGATAAACATGAATACTGACTTGGATGTCATTTGTGTGCGGATATTCTGGGTAAGGATGATATGACCACTTCTTAATAAACTGGACGGATAGTATGCAGTCTATTACGCATGTTCATCGTATGAATGTCAAGTCTAAGCTGCATTACTGAGGTGTATGTGCGTGCAAACACCGAGAGAGGTAATAAAAACCGCAGACGAACAAACTTTAATTATTTAATCGTAGGAGATAATGGGTGTCAGTAGCCCTTCAACGTGGAAGACCTCCACCTGGTCAATGCGTACTTGCTCGCCTGACGCGTCTCAAAAAGACGAATGTGCCTGTGTAACCGCACTTGGCGGGATTCAACTTCTTCCCATTACCTGGTAAATACTATAACATTCATGGTAACCTATGGTTATTCAGGTAAAACTTTCGACTGGACCTGTGTAGTCAGGTGGTTTTCTGGGTAACCATAACAGCTGGTTATAACACGAATCACATTCGAAATACATCTCTTCTTTAGCGCAAATTGTTTTTGTAAGAACAGCTTAGAAGCCGTAACCTGAATCTGTCAAACAAAGTTTGACGCTTGGTCTGCCTCCTAGTATCCCGGGAAAGTCTCGGTAAGGACGGGACAACTTGCGTCGCCGAGTTCTTAGGGATTCTGTTGTATACCTCCTGGAAGAAAACTTTCTGATGATATGATACTCAAAATCCTGCAGTCCTACTTGGCTATAGAGTGATTCATGCCATCTTAACTCTTTCCAAGTGTGATGTTTATGAGCACCAGTGGTAATGTCCATCAGAGCTCAATTGATTAAGGCAGCTTCCAGCCAAGTGGAATCAGGGTACACATCCTTCTATGCTCGTCTTATCAGTTCAATCGCTAAAGTAACCTCAGAATCCGTATCAGTCAGAAGCTATTTAAATAAATTTTAAAACTTGTGTGGCAAGAATACCTGAGACAGCGTAACTGAAAAATATACTCAGCGACACGGTATTTTCATTGCACATATATGTAACCCTTTAGCCTTAAACTGGGCGTAAATTCCGAAAAAGTGATCAATACTAGATACGTATAATGAATTAAGATGAGGGGCAATCAAAGGAACTACAACAAGACATACATGACGCAAAAATAAGCACCAAATCCTAAGAGATTGCATGTTGTTCCTAAAGCGGTTCAGGCTGCACCACAGCTGAATGTTTGGATCACTTATACCTACGCAAAACGATGCCGGATTTTTCTAGTTCACAAAAGGCACCAATGGATCCATATGTTTGGAATTCTTTTGACAAACAAAAGCAGTAATAACGTAATCCAACTATCTGGAAGTATGTAGATAAAAAGACATAAAACCTCCCGATCTTTTTCACGATTCCGGAAAGATCATCGGTTACACCGATGTATCAAGAGGCTGCAAATTCAACGAGTAGTGTTGTTGTTTTGTTGTCGTTTTGTTAGCTGAAATGAGTAGCTCGGTCGAACCCTTTCAACACCGAAGGGGAAACATCAATTCGACGTAATGTTCTGATGCACTAACGACATTACACCACCATCTGATGGAAAACACTTCATCAAGTTGCTCAGCTATGGAGCAGATCATTTATAGTCTGACCAAGCCGAACTTTTCGAATGCTCCCAATTATATGGGTGACTTTTCGTCAATCCAGTGAAACTAGTTTGTAGTGTGGCTTGAAAATTATACAAAATACATTTGTAATACAGGTAGAAACGATACATTTCGAAGAGACCGTCAGCCATTCATTCTTTTAATGAAGCGGTAGAACAGGATGTGATGCAAAATGTAGCTGATATTTGAAAGGCATGCATCCGTTGCTGCACAACCGTGTGTAATCAAAGTTAAGAGTTCAAAAACGGAGCCTCGAAAAGTCCAGAGTAAGCAACAAAAACGTACAACCAGCCTTAGCTTCGTTAGGACTTAGCTCTTCAACATAATTATTTTTTTACCCTTTGTTGCCCAGGTACTCTCCAGACAAAAATAAGACTATCAGAGGGTCAATGGGGAAAATCCGGAAAATCCTGCTAACTTTTCACTTACATCAACATAAGGATTCATCAGATGTATTTCCGTACTATATAACAGTAGCTTGGACTTGGCTGCTTCGAAATCAAGGTCATGTTCATTTTTTCATATATCAGTCTGAAATTTTGTCCAAGGCTGTGGAATGGATTTCAGTGCATTCATATGCGATTATCTTCCTGAAGACATGCACGTACCTGCCGGATTTCCTACCAGAAACAATAATAACAAATGTAAGTGATTTGCAGTTATATACAGAAAGCGCATGTGGTTAGCTCGTACTCATTTGCAGCCATGGCAAGCGATCACACTGAATATGTGTACGACGATCCGTCACTCAGGGAAAAAAACAAGCCGTAGAGCTTTATGTTTTTTCGCTTCCGAATTCCGGGTATGAATCAAGACTAAATAAAAAATGGATGGATCAGGCTCACCCAATACCCCTCCAGTGAGCAACCAAAAAGGAACACCGAAAATACTTTAGATAATGGAGTAAAACCCTAGTGGGACGTGGCGTAATTGTTTTCAACCATTTGAGTCCTTGACGAAACTGGTATGCTTCTAATGCCCGTCGTTTGCTAGTTGGGTGGATATACCTCCCTGCAAATTATATAAGATTGCAGTTCGTGGTGAGTAAGGAGCCATCTTTGCATGAGTTTGCTAACATCTTCACAAGGCACAAGCAACCTTTATTCTACAGAAAAACTTTGTCGTAATAACACTTACTATAACTTGTCAACACCTGAAAGTCCCTGTCAGTGTAACAATGGATTAATTATTTGAGTGTTTTATCCTTGTACATAAATTATCATTCCTCATCATGTAGTAGCACATAGAGTTGCCCTCTGGATAATCTATGTACTGAGACCACCCGGAAAAACCACAAATTCTTACTTTATCAAAATTACAAGCATGAAATTTTCAAGGGTCCCCACTTGAAACTTTGCATTACCAAGGTTGGCTTTTTCACACTCCAACGAAACCGTATCGGTGACAAACCCTTTAATTTTTGGACTGATCGTGTGCCAAAATGCCTCAAATGAGGATGCAATCTACCTGCTGCGCTGAGTTTGCCCATTTCTAAATGTGGGAAAAACCAGAAGGTCTTGCATTTTTTTCATCACTAGAGTGAAGAGTGGTATTAAAGATAATAAAGAATGGGTCGCGGTATCAAAGATGATAGCGTGGTTCGGATACTGTTAGTATCGTGCAAGTTAGATTTCTTGAAGCTACCATTCGTGAAAAAGTTCAAGCGTTAGTTATTTCAGTTCGAAATACTTAGTCAGTACACATCAAAATCTTTGAACCTATGTATTGACATATTCAACATAAATTCACTCATCATTTGCTAAGTGGTTTGGTCTGATGGGCACATTTTCTTGAAATAAGTAATTGAGAAAAAAATTTTAAAATGAACAAGTAAACATTGTATGTGGACTGCACTGTGAATATCTGATTCATTTTCGTGTTTTCGGGCCTTGGCTTGTGGTCAAATTCTTAGCGAACTTAGGAGCTTCCTTGGAGCAGAAAAGCATAGCATGACTAATGACTGTGTAAAGAAATCAAAGCAATTTGATTATTTCCGTTTGTTTGTTTGACTCATCTGACATTTTTTAACGTTTTTGCTTTCTCTCCAGTTATTCACATTAGCCTCCATTTTTCAGACTGCCGAAAGCCAGGACAAATGCACATGACACTTTTGTAAGCACTCAATTCGTCCCTTATCCGGCAGATAGTTTCGTGTGTGTATGCTTTGTGCGTTTTCCCAAGCAAGACTGTTCTTATCAGTGTATGTGAGATTATGTTTTTGGAATTCAGCAAGTGAATCAACACACATTTTCTCGTGTCGAACGACAAAAATCGTTCCAGATAGTCGAATAATTTAGTTTGTATATTGGGTTAGAACAGCACTTCCCAAATATTTGTGGAAAGCCCTGTTTTTAGGCGGGATTTGAAGAGTTCTATGAGGATAAGATACCATTCAATCATTTCCAGTATACCAAATAGTTTAACTGTATCATGTGTCTTAGAAAAAGATGTTATTCCTGAGTTTGGGTTGATTAGGTTGTAAAGAAGAAGCCCTGTAATATTGCCACAAATGACAATCACATGAAACGTCCCTTATAGTGGCAAGCTGCGATCGTGTAGATAATGGATGTTCCATGTTCAAAAAAGCGACCTCTCTCCGAGAACGAGTAAGCACGCCATAAATGCGACGGAATAACATAAGGTTAATGTACCCAGTCACTGCTAAAGTTTTCTCAGCCGCGGGCGATTCTGAGGGTTGAACGCAAGATTTTGTCTTCAAAAGCGTCAGAGTGGTTACACATTCAGTTAACTGTTACATTTCGGTGGGCAGAAACTTATCTACAGTTGTTTGTAACAGAGTTATCGCCAGCATTGTAGATCTGATTAAACACTAGTATACCTGAGAACAAGCATAGTTTACTCCATAGTTGACGCCTTTTGAAAATACCCTTTTCTCTTTTCTCCACCCATTAGCATCAGCGCTTGATAACAGTTATGTCATAATCAAAGAAAGGTCTCCTTTTAGAAGCCAAGTACATGACGGGACTGCGTGAAAACAATATGCTGCCTCTCCCATAAGTCATACGTTTGCTGGTTGCATGCCATGGATGTACGCAAAAAGGTCACAACTTCTTAGATCCTGGCGCTTGTGAACATTTATTTGACCCAAGTTCTCCGTTTTGTTATCTGGTTCTTATAAGCTAATAATTACACCGATAATTCTAAACCAATTCTCATCCTGATCTTTAGATAACGAAGAGTTCAAGAGCTGCGAAAGTAGAATCTGTGATTTTAAAGTCACGCGAGGGTTGGAAACACTTGGCATTGCTTCTGGAAACAGGGCTACCAGGGTTGACCGACTGACTGGCTGGTGCAAGGAGGATCAAAGTGACCATAATAAATGAGGTAATAAATCACTTCATTCCAAATAGGAGATGTAGGCTAGCGAATCCCAATGGACCTTTTCGAGGCAAGGGAAAATACTTACACTAAGGTTTCATGTGATAAGTATGTCAGTAGTAACTTGCTAAATCCGTAAACTTGACTATTAGTCATACCAACAAAAAGCGTAACAAAACGTACGGTAATTAAACGATTTTGTAGTATCCAAAAACAGTAGCAAAAGCACTGTTTTTCCTGAGCACAAATCATTGTGCTATTGGACAGACTGAAATTTGACAGAAGCGCGGATAACATTTAGAATGCGAGTAGGCGGACGCAAGTCTAGCATTTCTGGATAAAGTCCTACGCATGAAATAGATGAAGTTAGCATAAACTTTCGCAGCACAATTTTGATATTCTCTCTCACCGATTTACTGTTTAAAGAGAGTAACGTATGTGAAAAATGTGGGAAGAGGAAGGCGATAGAGCCCGAGAAGAAAGAAAGTTTGCTCATTCGGTTATATCTGACCTTGGGAAACAAACCAGTTTCTAAGCTGGAGGTGCAAGTTGTGTGTGGTCGTTACTTGAGAACTCTTGAGGGTTGAATGACGCATTCTCGTCAGCACAAATCTGGTTAGATCACTTTGAGAATTCAGCCAGGCTGCCTTTGAACCCGACGCACAGATCTTTAAATGGTGATGTGCAGCCTGGTGCAGCGTCTTCGGTTTGCTTGCAAACAATTCATTCGCTGGACACCAGGGGGCTGTGGAATATGGCACTAGTATGTCAAAAAATGAAACCTCAGATAACACGAGAACTGGTCGCAGGAAGGTCTGTTAATTTACGTTGGTCGCGGACATTTGCGGAGTATTGATTTGCACGAAAAAACTTTTTAGTACAGGTCTTTTTATAATATAATCGAGTTTACTGGATTGATCCAAAATTTTGCCTAGGATTTCATTCACTGCAGGAACCAGGACGGGCAACGTAAACAAGATCATGTAGGGTCAAAAATGTAAACTCATGAACGAATCACAGATGATCGCTGATTATCAATTCGGCTTCGGTCAATTGATAAACAGGGAATTTTCTTCACACCCAGTCGGAATGTTTGTTCACTGCATGAAAATTAAAAGTGCCGGAGGAAACCCCAGTAACTAAACTACTTTAGACAAAACAGTGGGTGTTTCCACTCTCCATGGAGAATTGGGAAGGCCGAAGGTTATCGGAATTTGCAATCAAATTTTCCAACTTCACATTCTGTCTCATCTGACAGCAAATGCATTTCATTTCCATGGGTTGAAAACAGCCTGCTGCACACGTTTGTGGTAATATCCATCGCTTGGTAGTGAATCACTGAAAATATTTATTTTTGTGCTTTTACTTGGACCCACAAAGGTTAATTTTTCAGTCTATGTATGGATGGGTTGATTACCTATTATATTCTGCCTATCTTCCTCTATTTTATTGAATATTAGCGTTTTAGCTCCGCTCAGCAAAGCAACAGGTAGCTTTGATATCATTTTCAATATTTCTATTCTACTTTGTGCTTTCGATGCATTGTAGAACGTATCAAAGAGGGCATTTTTCGTACGTTATTTACGTACGTGCGTATTTACGTTACGTTATGTATTTCACGAAACTTCAGTAGAATACTGAAAGCCCGTAATGTACGTGATATCTTGGAACCAGCATCGGGCAGATGTATACGTAGATACCCATCGAATAAATGTGCGCCTAACAAGTACGATGTATTTGCAAAAACCCGCACCAGCGCATGCTGAACTGAAAATTGTCTTGATTAGGTGACATACACCAAGATTTATTGGCAGCACGAACATTCGTTGATGAAGACAAGTGTAGCTGATTGAAGAACAATGATGCAGTTAGTAAGCACAATTAGAAAAATTGCTTCAGCACAAACCTCTGACGTTAATGTAACATTTGCGCAAAACGACCCCATAGAGAAAAAAAACCTTTGTATTTTACTTAAATTTGTTGTAATATGTTCGATACAGAAACCCCATCTGATGCATACATTTGTTTCGATGTGTCGCGGTAAACGGAGAAGCCGGTGGAACTGAGTTGAGCGACTGAGCGACTGCACACATCCATTTTGACCTGGCGGGGGCCTCAACTGGATCTTTTGCCTGCCCTCTGTTACCTCTTTGGCAGCTGGTGTTTTTGTTGTCACATCGGTCCAAGCTAAATGGGCGAATGTTTCCCGCTAACGTGTCGACTGCATGCGCACATGTCTCATGTTGTTTTTCGGAAAGGAATTGTTCGCGCCCTCTGATCCCGTTGCGCCACCTGTATGTTCAATCAGAAAGGCCCGTGTGGGTGTGCGTGGAAACGGAAGATATCGTTTTCTAGTTCTTTTGGAAATATGCGTAATGTGGCCGCGTCTGCACAGTAGATTGCAAAATCAATAATAGTACCAACCTAGTCATCCAAGCGCAAACGGGGGAAGAAACATGAGTAGGACGTCAGTGGTGTGTTCCAAAACCAGGTAAAAGTTAAAGAGCGACGGCAGTCCAACGGAGAGTACTAAACGCGGAAATTGGTGGAAACTAACAGCATGAAGAAATCAAATACCTTCGTGTGAAAAAGGAAGATATTTCTGGATAATCAATGCATTGGAAGCAAAAGCTTCTATTTTGGCGATATTTATACGAAATAAACACCAAATGCCGAAAGTGTTCTTAGCAGCCATAGTTTGAACTGCTCGCTCTGGGAGAAATTGTTTTTTTATGTTTATTCCTTCAGGAATTTTGGTGGCAGTAGTTTTAATCCAACTGCCTCGTTGAGTTCACTTTTGCTGAGTAGTTGGCAGGCCACTTCTGGACATGAAGAATTTCCCGTGTAAGTGTTGAAACCCAACTTTAATCCTTGGTCGAGAATGGTTCATAACCTCTGAGCTAAAGCAAGAAACTTAAAGCTTACTCCGGAAGAGTTTCGAATCCACATTAAAGCTACCTACTATAGGGGTTCTCTGCTGGCCAGTGTACTCACTGCTGATCGACGTACACAGTTTGGTCAATCAGTCGTCATCTCAGTGGTCTACTTAAATGTTGAAAAACACGCGGACACTGCAGCCTAAATTTGAGAAACAAATTTGAGGTAAATATTTAACTTGGTATTTCAGGCTATATTTTATATACCCAAGATTTCGCTTGTCCTGAGGATCATAGCATCAACCAGTTGAAAAACAACCTGAATATGTGTGAAGGCATGGCAGAATACATGGTGAAACTTAGATGGAGATTAGAAGAGGCGCACATAGTGGACGCCAGTCCTAGAACTGCAGTCACTCTTACCTCGAGATCAGGCTGAGGCTAACGGGTCCATCATATATTATCCGTCTCTATGTTGTGCCTTTGAGTCTAGTACGTAGCACGTACACAGTCACTTAAGTAAAAAACCACATTCCAAAATTAGGTGGTACTTTAGGGTATCTTCATGTTTTTCAGCATATTTGAGGCCTGTATGTCAGTTTTGATGCACAAAGAGCTTAAATTACAGTCCTATACATCCTGCATAGCTAAACATTCGTTTCTGTTTGGAGCTCACTAGCATCTCTACGTGCTGGTTACTCAGCTGAGTGCCATTGCTAACAACGTTATCCGCATTTTGTGCCGACGTCATTTATTTCACGAATTTTCGGTTAGTGGTTACCCTATTACTGACAGAGTGAGAGGGTAGCAGCACGCTGGGCGCATACAATATGGATACAAGTTAGGCAGGTCGTGGCTTTTCGTGAATGAAATCTGGTTTCTCCTTGCTGTCTGTAGAAATATCAGGATATGGCAACCTCTTAGGTGGAACTACAGTTTTTGAGAAGTGTGAAAACTTAAGCGAGTAGGTGAATGAAAAACACCACAGACAGTAGAAGTTTATTGTTCAGCCTTTTGATAACGAACAGACTAACCTGACGACGTCCAACTGAGTCTACCTTTTCTGGTGGTTATCAGCTCTCAGCATTCACAGTGATCAAAATTTTGAATTATGAGAGTCAGCTTCCGGCGTTACGTTTATCATTCGATAACACACTTAAAAATAAGTGGCTTTGAAAATTTGATGTCTTTTCGGAGAGACTCGGATTTCTTTACACACAAAAAACGTTTGATTTTCGAAGTACCGAATACCTCAACTGTTGATTTCGTGCATACGCAAACTGTGACACATGCATGGCTACATGTTGTGTCTTGACATATGTTCACGCGTGACTGGTTTTCCTTTACTGCCTCATATTTTTGTCTACTTCTAAGAGACGCAAATGGAATAGAATAACTGGAACTCCTGACATATGTGCACAAATAAGAAATACGTACCTAAGTGCAAGTAAAGCGGGCGACGGATTCACTCTCTTGTGAGAAAATCAAAGCGTAAGCCATTTGCTTCCATCCATTCTTAGAGAAATTGGTGGCATGATCTCGGGCATGAAATTAGAATGAGACGAAGGGTTTCAGGTGTCCTGCAATTTAATAATAATAGGTAGACGGGCTAGCGGTGGTTAGTCTTTTCAGAAGCAAATTATGATGGCTACGTATCTGCGTACGTTAACTGCACTAATCAAATTTTTCATTCTGTCCGTAGGCAGAAATCATGTTGTTTTGTCAGCAGGCTATAACATGATATAAGTAGCTCAGAAAGAGGAATATTTCTGTCTGAATGTTGTAACTTAAGCAGCCATCTGCCAGTGACCTTTGTTATGGAAGCTTCAACGAAGTTTTTGATTTATTTGATATCGTTGATGTAGGCATACTATAGCCACTTTCTGCTAAACAATGTCTTTCCTGCCAATTACGCAACAAAATGCAGATCAAAAAAATGTTCCCACTAGAAGGCGACCTCACATAAAGCCCAACACCATGCTCTGATGTAAAGTGGCATCTTGTGGAGAGGAAAGTGCCACGACAAAGCACCCACAAATCCACACGCGTGTTTGATGGTCTCTTCTGAGAAAGCTTCCGTCAGTCAGAGACACTGCTAGTGCACTTTTATAATGCTGGTTATCTGAACGCGTATTAGGCATGAACGTCACAAAGCGCACACAAAAGTCAGAAAACAATATGCACAGGCGCACATGAGGCATATGCTTGTGATACTGTTACATGAATTTTAATAACTCACAAGAAGTAGGAGAGGAACGTTAAGGTGACCGGGAACCGCAAGAAGACAATACATTCTCAATTGGGTCTCATCAATGAGGGTGACTTACACTAGGCATTTCAAAATATTGAGTGAGCACCAGACGGATGGCAAGTTTAAAAGGTCTATCTGTTGTAAACTATGACGATGGTAATCGGCAGTTTTTAGTTCATTACCAAAAGGCGTAAATTTTCGCAGGACCCATTCACCCAAGTCAAAAAAATCATGGCTCCGAAGAAAGTGATGAACAATTGCAGTGTTATGACAGCACAGAAATGTTGGTTTGTGCAAAAAAGAGCAGTTGATGAACAATGAATATTCTGTTTTGAACTCAAGGCTATGCTCAATTTAATGTGTTTTGCTTTGTTTTTTTTTTTCATTTTTTGGACATATTGTCCTGTACTAGAAGCGCAAACTGAATCAGTGCTTTCGAGAACATTCTGTTTTTGTCATCTGTAGGCCTTTGTCACCTGGCAATATCGAATAAACGGCGGTGGTTTCTATCCCTTGATTGTTTCCATCGTCCCAGTGGGCTCGAGAACATAAAAACCGATGCTTGGCCATTTTCGGCCATAAACGAAGGTGAAGAAATACAATCTGTGATGACTATATCCCGAGTTTCATATTCGCAAAAGATTAACTACACCTAACCTAAAGACAGCAAAAAAGTTTTAAGAACGCAGCGGGATTGCGATACATCATTGCAAAACCAGTAGTCTGTATCGCGGATCTGACAAGCTGGTCTAACACATCCCGCCTCTTGAAGTTCCGAGCGAAGCTGTTAGAAGCTGAGTGACTCACCCCCCCACACACACACACTATTTGAGGCTATGGAAATATGCTTATGGCCTACCCGGTGCGGTTCAAAAGTGATTCTTACGTAGAAAAATGCTTAAGACAAATAAATCCTCAAAACTAACTTTCTGTTCTCTCTTCGATTGTCGGCCGGGTTTTTGTTCGTATAGGCCAAAAGTGTGTCACGATATCGTCGAATATGTGTAGTGTTATTTCATTTAAAAACGGAAAACCATTTGCCCCCAATAGATGAATCTTGATTTTGGCAACTTCACTTCTTACAACAAAACCACTATTTTGGTAAGCAACGTGAAAAAATGCTATCTGTACACAAACGGAGAAGACTTGACGAAGCTGCATCAGTTTTACTTGTAGAAGCTAGAACAACTAATCCTTAATGAATAGAGTGAAAAGTCATTTTTGTTGTACCATCTAGTTGCACGGTATTGTGATATTGTTGGCCAGTATGTTGTGCTCCACATGAAAAAGTGGCCAAACTTTAGAGATTTCAACTAAGAGATTAGCCGATTAACAGATTAAGGCCCAAAACTATAGGTATACTTGAGGCCCTATGTTTGGAGATTTAATGTCATAACTTTGGCAGTATTTGGAATGAAGCTGGAATAATAAATTAAAAGGATTCCTGGAAAATAATTTGGAAGTATAGTATTTGGAGTAGGCTTTCAATGTGGCACCAGTGGGCCGCTGATTGATCATAAAAATATCTGTCATGATTTCGTTGAGTCCCACACTGCTAAATTCCGCACTAGGCTTTTTTCACCGCTTTTTTTTCGGTCTCTCACTACTTGTTCCCCTCAAGAGTTTGCAAAAGAAACCCACGTATTTGGGAAAAGCCCACTGGTAACGCTATTATACTAACGCACATTGCTGGTAAAATTTAAACCTGATTTTTGTTTCATTATTTCTCTGGGTTACAAAAGATATCTCTGTTCCCATAGTTAAACAGTAGCATTTCCCTCATGATGGCCATTACATTGGTGAAAGATGGATTTTTGAGAAGAAATTTTGCATATTGGCCTTGAGTTACTGTTGGCAAGTAGCACAACTTGTTCTCTGGTCGCACAGCAGCTTAACTTCAGCCGATTTCGCCGCCAGTTATCAGCGGGGAACCACTCTGTGGGTGGCTCCTTTCCACAAAAGTTAAGAGATCCAGTGTGTTCTGAATCCATCCACTCTTGTAGCGACGTCCACCGGAGTCATCCTTTCGGTCTTCGTTATAGATTTTTCTTAGAGCCCAAAGTTAAGTATAGAAGTTGGTCATACAAAAAGTGGTAGAATTAGATCAGGTTTGTAGCCTAGTGTTCATTAACCTCTCGTTTTTGAAACGATTAAGAATGGTCTGTGGAGAAGAGGCAATGAAATATAAGTGTGATAATATCGCTGCAATCAATAAGCAGAATTCATAAGTGCGGTGCACATGTTCAGTGATGGCTTCTGCAGCCTCGAACAACACGTGGGGTGAGTTTACCGAAAATTTGGTTACCATCACGACGTGGAGTAGTACGGAGTTAGGACTAGAGAATAGGGGGTCCTGACTATTTCTCGAGGCCCGTCGTAGCATACGCCATAATATCCGTCAGAAATATTTTCATAGAAAGTTTGCTCTTGCTCTCACCTGGTGTGACATGATAGACAGAGGACAATTGCTCTCTCAGTATACCGCAATCGTCTTCGCAAGAATCGCTGACTTGATTTTGTACCGCCCTTTATGAAAACTTGAATGTCACCATCGAACCAGGGAGTTTGACCAGTTGCGAAGCAAAAGTTGGAGACCACTTTACTGCTTGTCTTGCGCATTAAGGAAGTCTACGCACGCGCGAAATCAATATATTTTAAAAAAGTTGTATGTTTCTGACGTTACGAGAAGCCAAGCGGTTTTAGGGTATTCGGTAAGCCGTTTTTGCAATGGAGCCACGATACGTTGTACTTTCTCCGTAAACCACAACCCCTCGCTTTGGAAGAACCTTTGGTTGACACTATAATTCATCCTGGTTGTGGGTGATTCCTCGTAGGTGCGGTGTCCGGTAACAATGGACCGCACGTTTTTGATCAGTAGGAATGAAACTAGTACTTCAATTCAGGTGTGTTCCACGAACATAACGGGAAATTCAGTTTTGTAAGAAGTGAATTCTCCATGATGCAACAAAATACTGGTGAAACGTTTTGGACGTGAGGAATTTCTAAAGCCGCTGTCACCGAGAGCAGTACAACTGAATTACTTTTGTACTTTTGTAATCCGCGCCACAACGATACTATTCTTAGGAACAGCTTTGCGTGTATACACATAGCATTATATATTAACAGTAGACTGGTGATAAACATGAATCCAAACTCAAAAAGTAGATGGACACGGGAAATTTCAATTTTTCTGCTTACTTTTGAGCAATGTGTCAGAAACGTAGGAAACACTGGTGATTCCTTGACTTATGGGACTTGTTTTCAGAAGGCTGCATTCAAAGTGATGGAATACTCCTTGTCGTAAACCTTCCTTCTCCACGGTTGGGTCTCCTTTTTTATATCAAAGATGCGTCCAAGAAGCAGTATAAACTGACATAAGGAAGTTATTTTGTACCCGTAGATAACGTCGGGCTTTCTTGCTTTGTGCAACGTAAAAAGAATGGAACGATTAATCACTGCCAGAGATAAGCCTACAATACAGTCTGAACCGTATAGTCTTATTTAGCCAGCCATTGATCGACAAAATGTCATAATTAATCTTTCAACTGCAATGACTAATATGCCCATCGTGATTGGATAAAATATCGATTGACTCTGCAATGATAGTTGTGTTTGCCGACAAAGTTGTATTATTAAATTGGCATGCTGTAATTTTCTGTCTTTCCTCAAAACCCCAACCAGCCGTTTTAGTACATTTGTAGGTCCAAGCCAATGGGTTTTTACGTAGAAACTAACCTCATAGCTTTATATATATTATTCATATTCGCCAGGAGCAGTTCCACGAAAAAACACCTGACTATAAACAACAGGCATAAATTGTGAATGCTGCGGTTCAAAATTAATCTTCCTTTTAAGTGCGAACATGCATTACGTTCTGCCTTCTTTTTACACCACTGTTATTCCCACGAAGGAATGACAGAAGTCAGTAAATATGCACGTCCAGAAATACAGACGCAAAATGGGCAGCTGTAGAATTACTTATTTGCAGCGTTATTTTATTACGTTTGAACTTTTATGATGTATCTAATATATACACAAAGTATTGCATGCACGCGTTTAAATTCTTACCTTTTGTCTCTTAAGTATAAGTTGATCGAAACCGATTGGTCTGTATCCACAGCACTTGTACCAGTGCCCTATTTAGCTGATTTAAACGCAGTCAGTTCACGATATTTGTCTTGCAATATTCATTGGTTCGCAAACAAACATTCTATCGAACTAAAACTCCCAAGATAGGGTAACTTCCAAAAAGTTCACTTCCTTTCTATGTGGCCAGAAATTAATACTTGTTCAGAACTCGTGCCCATCTGAATCAAATGTAATTGCTTTGCAGGCGAACAAAAGCATTAGCCTTGATCACAAAGTATCATGGTTGTAAAACATTATATTTACTCGGAGATCACAATCAAATGTCTGGTTTTTGGTGATCTTCACATCTTGTGATATTTGGGTGTTGGTGGAAGTAATAAACCATAAACACTGGAAGTAAGTGGTGCCTACTGATTGACTACACGAAAGCAGCATATACGTTTCTGGCATTTTAGCATTTTATGGAAATCCATTATCAAGCTATGTGCAGCCAGTAAACGTTAAGAGAATCACCAAATACTGCATTCCCTGATCAATTTTTCAAGCCTTTCAGGCCTGAAACACCTAAATTGACATGGATGACTCTGCACGGTTCGTCCTCCAGAATACGGTCAATACTAAACAGTCATCACCAAATTCCGCACGAGATGGCCTGCAACTGGGTGACAGTGCGCTATCCGGACCACCACAAATGAAGCACTTTGTCGGGGGAGACCAGACTAACCGTAATTTATTACTGTGACATTCAAAAAACTGAGCTCCTGAATTATGACTGATAGTAAACTAAAAGCAGATAAATGTAGAGTAAAAATTGTTCCGGTTAAAACGAATACGAATATTAACAAATAAATTTACTTCTACATGAAAGCTTAGTTTTCGAGGCCACCAATCTCTCATCCTAGATTACTTGATTGAACGGAGGCTGAGAAAATAGTTGCAGAAAAAAGAATTTCGAGTTTCAATGCCAGATTCCCTGGCCAAGAACTCATAATTGATTAAGAAGCCAGGTTTGCAATGCCAGTTTGATTTTTTGGGTCTAGTGTATCCACTGAGTATTGCTAGGACTTCCGATCGCTCATTAAGATTGCTATGGCTGCGTCATCTCACTGAATTGGCGATGAAATTGCTAGGAGTAAAAGTGTGAAACCACGATGGTGAAACAGACTGATCTCCTAGTGGTAGATACATTGGCTAGGAAAAATCGACTTTGGAAGACACCAGGTCATATGTCAAGTAGATAACGTTTCTACTGTGAAATGATTTATTCTTCATTGCAGCACGTCGTGGTAATTTTCAGATATCTTATTGAATGCATTAAACTGATTTGGTTTGACCAAAATCTGCAGTTGGCACAATTTCATCTAAGGTAGTCAGGGATGTGTGCAAATCCAAAAAGCTTTATAAAGTTCGAAATACACTCTGGAAGCCTCAGTACTGGCATCATTATATTTCTCTATTACTATCGTTGCACCTTGGGATTCATACTCGGCTATCTCATGGATTTCACCCTGTCATGTTATGGAAGACACCAAAATAACTTAACACAGTAAAAGCAGTGATGAGTTTAAATAGCGGCTAACCTATGCCCCTTTGGGAGTTTCTAAGGGGTTCACAACGTTTAAACTGAAGCCCGCATTTTATAAATTTTCCGAATCAACTTAAATTGGCAATCGTTCACTGCAGCTCTCCGATTATACTCTCCAGGATGCCTGCTAGGTTTACCTGGGAATTCTATGAAAATTACTGGGGCCTTCCATTTTGGAAAAGGAAAATGACGTTCGGGAACTCCCCCTCTTGCATGAGATGATGAAAACAATGCTTCAGGTTCCTCCGCTTAGTAACTTGAGCATACATAATGTGCAACGACATCATTTCATTCGGCCAAATGTCATAAAAAATGGTAGAAAGCTATTAGCGCAAGAGATAGTTTGAGTCAAACTTTTAGCGAGTTTCAATGTGATTTGTCTTAAAATATGAGGTGTGTGAGTTCAAGCAAAACACATGTACTGCTTTTGGGTGTTTCATGACGCAAATTAGGGGGTGGATCCACAACTTACCTTTAACTAAGTTGCATTGAGGATTACTTTTACGGCGAGCAAAGACCGCCTCTAATGTTGGCTAATGTTGACTAATATAAAATTTCACACTCCTAATACACGTCCCTATGATTCGTCTCTGTTTCCTTGCGCTGCGCACCTGCAGTTTTTTTACATTTTATTCTGAAATTTTCAGTGCGATTCATAACGGAGATTCACCAGTTAAAGCTGTGTGGTATGAATCCCCCAGTACCGATGTAACTGTCAAGACCCAGACCCTCCCGGAAAGAACAATAGTCTTAACTAGAATCCCAATGATTGTTATATCGATACTGTGTTGATTGTGGCTTACACCCACATCGTAGCACCCCATAGCAACAGCCAACAGGACTGAAGCTTACCCATTAACTCACGCCACCAGCATACTCTCTCAGGTCAAATAGACCATACCTCTCAGCGAATGTTGTCAAGCGGTTATGATTAGGTGGATTGATGCGTAAATCATTGTTCGATCTTATTAAGCCAGTGAAATTGTAAAGGCCGAATATCCACCCATCATTTACATAACCACTGCGTCATTAGCTAATGTCAGTCAGCATGTTCCCAGGACGCTGTGAAAAATTTGTTATCGAACCAGTCGCTCAATACAAGGCGAAATGAAACTAGTTCTAACGGATGTAATGCAGCGCAATATCAAATGTAAAACAATCCCATCTGCGGTAACAGCGGAACAGTGACTGTGAATTGAGCTCATGCTTTCGCATACACACCCAATCCCACACCATTTTTATGTTAACTATTACTTCCACTGTAGTTAGCATTTTGTTTTTTAACAGAAGCTCTTGGCATCTCGAGAAATAGACTGGAAATTAGCCAGTGAGTAGAAACAAAGAAATAACCGATGTTGTGCCTTTTTGTGGACAAATCTCCATTCTGACATTTTTGACCAAATATATCGATCACAGACTATCCACCTGTTTCTCCTTGTTTATATGGATCTAAGGCTATTGTCTGATAGTTGCACATAGTACATTCATAAGGATCTCGAACCCTCTATACACTGGTAGCAAGTCGGAGATAGAAATACAGGAAATACAAGAAATACAGGATCCGGGCAAGATAGCCAATTGAATAACGAATAAATGCGCATTTACTAAATGAAGTATTATTCTACAGAGGTGGTCGGTGTCTGTGGACTGAAGCTTCAAAATGCAAGCCGTCAGAATAATGGATTAGAAAGTGACGCATATAACGCTTAGCGTCAACTTTTAGCTCCAAAGCAATCCTCATTGCAAGGAGTAGGCAAAACGGAATTGAGGTGAAGCACATTCTTACAAACTAGTCACATCATCGAACCATGTACCAAAATTGGACTTCTTGAAGTTGAATAGTGAGATCTTTATGACCGTTTGAAAAGTGACCAGCAATGGAAGATGGAACAAGATACTATCCAACTAATGGACCCTGTTGGCAGTACGGGAAATTCCTCAGGATTCAGCAATGTAAAGCAAATAAGTGGATGGCGTTTTCGTCCGACCTGTTTCTGCCTGAAACCCGATGATAACGTTTGCGAGAGCTACTGAAACCTGTTAGTGTCAGTTATACTGCCTTCTGTGCCGTGTGACTAAACCACAGTGCAAGTACACTAGAAGCGATTATGTTTGCTATTTTCGAATGAGAGAGGACGACAGTGGCAGTCCCACTTACCAAATTTAGATAAAGCCTTGTTTCCGCTTCAGTGTGCAATGGAATGCTCTAGTAGTGTGTATTCTATATATCCGAGCTTTTTTAGCCTCCAACACAGTTAAAGGACAGCAGATAAGCTGGTAATATTGTTTGGGTCTTATTTCAAAATTTGTGTATGCAGGTGTTTGGAAATTGCAGGTGAATTAGATTAAAATTCCACCATCAGCTTTGTTGACTGTGTTCTTTAACAACACAACAAACCAGGAAGTCACATTAGAATGTAATTAGAGTCGCGCGTTGTTCATTGTGCTAGAGATTGAGAGCTACGCAGCAAAGGTAATGGCTTCATACAAAATCACCGCTAGCTGCGTAACACACCCATAGCTGTCAGGCCACTAACCACTGGTTCGTCTCGTCCTACGGTCCCCAACCGGGAAGACGACATTTATCAACGCGACTTAGCTGACTTGTAAAGGCATTCATACTTGTTACCAGGTCATGAACTTATCGCTCTTGCGTGGTCCCCATCCAACATAAGGCGGAGGTGACACTGCTAGGCAAACGGCCACCGGAAGTCGGAGGTCACCAAACGCATCCCTGATCTTCATAATTCGGGAATCGTCTTCGTCGTTCGCCGGACAGCCGAGACTTAGCCAGCTGCTCAGGTAGATGAACTTATCAACTACATTGATCGGTTAGCCCGCTACAATGATGTTTAGGTTTGATCCTACCCAAAGTTGCAGGAGCGCTTTGATTTCTACAGGTGTTAAAAGCATTGAACTTTGTAGCAGAATTATTTAGGTTATTTAAAATGGTTTATTTTCCAAAGCGTTTAATCCAAGGTGAGCAAGATCGTCAGCGTACTAAGTGACTGCAACCAAACGCCCCTGTGGTCTTTCGACCCCCGAGGTGTTACGGGCAGACGAAGAATATTCAAACAGCATTGTGAGTATGAAGTCGAAGAGAAAGGGAGACAGGGGATATTCTTGCCTAACACTAGTGGCTGTGGTGAACCCAGGATAGAATTTGCCGTGGGCACGTAAAGCCTTTGTAAGAGACGAGAATTTAGAAGAGACACCTTTTCTTTGACGGACAATGCAAGTTTCTGACGATCAGTGTAGTCAAGAAGAGATTGATATTGACAATTACGATCATTAACGGTCGTCGGATAGACTGGCGAAATTATAACGCTTGCTGCAGGGTGAACCTACAAACGAGGCAGTCAAAACCAGGCCAAACCCCAGCTTGACTCTCACAAATCCGACTATCCCGGTGACAGATTAACCCGTGTGGAATAATGCCAGAGAACACCTTGGAAGCTACAGCCACTAGGTTGGTATCCCGGTGGTGCTTCCCCGATGGTTTTCGCACCCTTTTTGGGTATAAGAACCACAATCGAGCCGCTCCACTGTGCTGGAAGTTTCTGCTCATTCTAGACATTGTGGAGTTGGGTTGTTATGTTAGTCACGACGGACTCATCATCTCCTTTTAAATGTTCGGTGTGCAAACCGTCTGATTTGGGTGATTTTTTGCACTGATGCAATGAGTGCCTTGCTTCCATCGACGATGGCGGACTGGTGCTCACGTCCTATTCGGGTTCAGTTAACCCCCCTAGAGGATAAGTTAAGCTGGGCCCAGCAGATTTGTTCCTCAAAGTGTTCAGTACGTCGCTCAAGACCTTTAGGTGCCTGAATTGAGGTCCTATCATTTTCGGAGATAGTTTCACTAACACACCCTCGTGGGACCAGTTTATCGGGTTGTCTGGGACAGGATGTCTCCCGTTACAAAAGTATTCTCTAGTCCCCGGATTTTCGCTATCCTCTAGGGCTCTTTGTCAATCCGTAGACTATTCTCCATTCGACTTTTGAGGGATCTGCGCACGCCATCACAGTCGTTTGCTGCTAGTTTAGTTTCCTTGATTTCAGTCCAAGCTGCTGATCCTGATTAGACCCAGTATTCACTGGGTTTGCGAGGGACGTAGGACTGCCGGTTTCAAAGGCTGTAACCATGGTTTCTCTTGCATTTTGCCAGCCATCATATAAACTATATTACTCCAGGAGCTACGCAGCTAACTCAAATGGATACTGTTGAATTACAGGGGAGCGTTGCAGGTCATGAACGGAATGCCTTTGCATCAACTGGTGTGTTTTCCAGTGAGGAAGACACACGTGCTTGCACAGTACCGTGATATGAGTCAAGTGGTGTACTTCAAACTGAAGAGCAGTCTTGCGTCAATGCTCTCCACCGGCAACTGGTTGCCATGTGGCCCAAATGAGTCCGCGGCTGGTTTGTAGCTGGTGGCCTCCAAGTCACACGGTGTGAGCGCTTGTGCTAAAAGTTTGTGATGGCCAAAAACAAACTTTGTTTTGCACATACTTGAAGACTTTGCTCCTCATTAGCTGTGTGGGGAGCGCCAATTCCCGAATCGGCCGCGAATAATGGGTTCATTGGGGCTTCGTTGGCCAACCTGAGCATTCATACCACCCGCCAAAATCAAGATATACATAGTTTTTGCTAAACGGATTAACCGTAACATATCTCAATGGAAGCTATCTTTCTCGGCCTCAGGGCTGCCGTCTGTAGAACCGTAGGCTGGTACACCAAACAAACATTGTTTACCACTTTCATATGCATTGATTGTGATTGAACAGTCAACTGGAAAGCGTAATGACAACTGTTTACTGCATCCGGTCCATTAAGGCGCATTCAGCCCTGAAGCATGGTACAATTTCCAACTTGTAGATATCACAAACCACTGCATTAGGATCACCAAACACTCAAACAGTAAATTGTGAAAAATCTGGGAACATACCAAGCGGTTTGAGATGTAGGACCCAAAATTCCGTTTATCGCAGACACAAAATCATCGACGGAAAGAGGGACAAGTCTGAGCCCAATTTAACAAGGAACATGCGCTTTGGAAGCTGCAATGTGAAGCACATCTCCTGAATTTAATAAGGGCTTATTTTTATTAATTTTATGCGACAGAAGCTTAGGCACGAAGCAACGCTTAAGTGACTGGTAGCTAAGTAAGCCAGCTGGATTTTGGTGAGGGACGTGTGAGTAGGGTGAACATTGGCCTGGAAGGTCGAATGATACTTTGCGGTTGCCCAGGCCAAACAACGGCGCTTCGTTCGGGGACCCCTTTGAGCCCCTGACTCAAAAGTATGGACTACGAGACAGGGGTTGTTAGTGCTTTCTTAAGTCAATGACTCAATAGTTTGACCTGCTCAGATGCAAGGGTCTAACCTAGTCCGAGGGTACAATGAGTACTACATAATTGTCTGACTCTATATGCAGATGCACACAACAGGTGCCTTTGGAGCAACACCAGGCTCTTTGATTTTAAAAGTAATTTGGCTGTACTGTATCACGCATTGGCGGTGACGTTCAACCTTCCGGCGATTGGATGGTGCAATTTGTGGAGCCGAACTTAATATAATAATAATAATAATAATAAAAATAATAATAATAATAGGGACATGCTGATGGCCTGAAGAAACCAAAGTATTGCCTTCATATTACTATTGAGGAGAACAGCGTGACTTTACATTCGGGCAACTATGTAATACTAGGCTGACTCCTGTCATGCATTGTCAGTGCGTTATCACCACTACAACAGTGCACAGTGGACGCACCTTAATTATCACATCTGAAGAGACAAACATGGTCACGTTTGAGCAACGTGGCTGTGAATTCTATAAATTCCCCACCTACCTAACCGAAAAAAAACATCCCCTAGGCGAGCACGAAGGGTAAGATGAAGGATTGTATCAGTTACTAAATCTGTTTCAGTCTGGTTCCATCATCCGTAGTCTTGTGTTCATCATTAGTTTTTTTACCTACAAACTGGTGTAGGACAACAAAGATTTCAAGAGTACATTTACAGCTTAGCTTGACACAGTCCAATTGACTCCCTTGCTCTATATATATCTGTGAGTTAGCTGGTGTCAGTCGGACCACCTGCTTTATATAGAATAGCTCGAACACATTTTCTCTCTATCCACACCTCAACAAGTTTTGCCTCTCTACTCTGCACTGTCAAACGGGTCACGTCATCCTACACGTTTATGCCCGTGTAAGTACCCAGTATTCACCTGTTTCCTGTCTTCCCTGTTACCCCGGAAATCGACCAGAGAAAACAGTTTTTGGCAGGTTTGTTCATTCTTGGCGAAAGTGGGTGTTTTTAGTTTCAGATTATGTTGAATAGTCGCGGGAAAACCGGATACATTACAACTTTGAAATAACAGTGTTTGGACCACAGACGTGGACAAAGCTATTTAACCTTGATCGGTTAGAATGATCACCGACACTGCCTCGGCGTTCTATCGCAGAAATCTTATTTGACTGTTTGGTAGTATGCATAATAGCAGATCAAAAATAACCGTAGAAGGACGTAGTAATCAGCGCAGGTGTTGGGAAAAGCGATTTCCAGGAGGATAGTATCCGAAATTACGCGGCACACGACAAAATGAACACACGGTATATTCCGAATGCAGAGTATTCGAGGACTGCCATCCGGCTGACAGGTTTGGACATATTCGGATGCAAATAAAGAGAACAGCAAAAGCAGCGGCATCTGACCAGAGGCTTCATGCATTTTCCCGCGATATCCAGTTGCGGCTTACAGTAGCATGCATTTATTGAGTCATGGATGGTAACATCGCTAACTATGTTTTTTTTGGAAACCCCATCAGGTACTGTTCTCAGAAGTATGAGTAAGCTGGTATCGCCGAGGCTCAAACTTTAAGAACAGACGGATGGTACATGTAGATTGTAATAGTGAGTAGGTGAACTGTTGGCCTCCCACAAAAATATGTATGTTAGCTCGCTGGTCTTATACCATAGGAGCTGAGTCGTTGTCAGCGGCTTACCAGTGACATTATATTCGACTCCATAGCAATCGTTTGTGATTGCTTAGCCATGATAAGAACGTACAGTCGCTCAAACACTGGAAATGTGAATCCGACTCAGTTACCATATAAAGTCTAAGTTGGTGGTCAATCTGGAACTGTAGAGGGAATATCAAACTAACGTCATTCAAATGCAAGTTTAGAGCAATATCAGCCAGTGTATTTAATCCTGGGTCCACTTATTTTTAAGGTGAACTGCTCGGTGTGACAGAAGGAGTACACTCCTCTGGAACGAATCATTTGTACAGAAGTCACAAAAACTGTCTTGATTTCAGGAACAGAATACTGTGATGTATATGTATGTCACACTAGAGAAACATACTGTAATGTAAAGCCGCCGAATTTCCCCACTAGTGGTCGTTTGAGCATTAGCAGTCTCATCCTTAGTTTGTTGACTTTCGACCATAAAACTTTATTCTGAGTGATAAATTACGCATCCTCCCATGTTACTCTTGAGGTTGTCCTGGACCATTATATCTATCACTCAGTTCGGAGGATTTGGTGAATTTTTTGTTGGTAGTCAATAAATATGTGGCATTCACTGGTGTACTTGCATAAGGATAAAACTTGGATACCTAAACAGAAACAGTAGCAGTATGAAACATGGTCTAATTCCCTGTCCCTGATTTTCTCAAACCAGAGTAAGCAGACCTACACACGGTTTTGTATATTCACTGTAGGTATGTTTATGTATATTGTAAGTGCAGTCACTTGGGAAAGGAACACATGATGTCCTTTTTCTTGATTCTATTGTTTTTTAAGTTTAATGAAAACAACAATAAATAAAAGAAACTTTGAAAGGTCAATAGTATGCAACCGGCGCCAACCTACGGGTGTTTCCGGTACGACACTACCCTAATGAGCTCCGAAGTCCTAATTTAGTACGCAATGTCTATTCGTGCTAGTTGCGTGAAAACCTTTTTTGTATCCGCTTCATCGATCAAACTGTTTTTAATCGCAACAGACCGAATTGATTCACGTGAGTAAGTTTGCGTGCCTGATTGTAATTAGTGAGCGGAAACGAAACAACAAGGAAGTTACTGTTTGGAAGGGTAAGGAAACAAGACAGCATCGTTCAATGAGTTGAAAACTGGTCGACAATGTTTGTTATAGCTCTGTAACTATACCCTGGGGGAGTATTCACACAGGGGCTATTTTGCCGAAGTCAACAAAGCCGGGCATATACTTTAGGTAACGGCTATATATCCAGTTGAATTTTAGGCACATTTTCATTGGTGTCAAGCTTGTCCTCTTGTATCGGAAACTACTGCGTGAGTCAGTCATGGTGCATAATAGTAGTGTCAGTCACAAATGTCTAGAATACTACTTTATGGCCACTAGCATCAATGATCAATTGCATTTCCTTGAGACGTAAGCCTTGCACTTTGAAATTATAATATTCACCTATCCAGACAGCCCGACTATCATGGAACACTCTTCGAGTGTACGATCTCGTAATCAGGTGCCCGCAATTAGCATTTAGACACCCGCATTGATACAATGAAAACATTCAGACTCACGTAACACATGCTGGAAGGCGAGAACGCCTTATAGTTAAAATGAGGTTAGATGACAACAACCACTATAAGAAATTTCGTTCCTAGGTTTGCTCACCAAAGTGAAGTATACACAGACCAATATAAACTGTTCGAGATGTAGGCTTAAGACCAACAGTTTATAAGTGATAACCAATGCTTTGCACTGATCGGTCACCCACATTTGGAACGATGGAAACATGTAGACGCTCTGAACGTAGACTGTGTCGGTCAGTCCAGAAGCTGGTTGGAACAAGTCTACTTTTCAATGATTGGTGGAGCTCCCATTTTAAAACCGAAAAAACGGTCCTCAGGTATCAGACTAGAATGAGACAGATTCATATTATAAGAGGTTTGCGCACGGACATTTGGATCACAGCCCGAGTGATCAAAAGTGAACAAAAGTTCAAAACGTTATGTCACGTGTATGTATGGAACTATTCCAAGGTTAATATATCGTAAGCACTCTCGGATGGGAGAGTACCTTCACCTTGCCGGCTTCGGACTGATACGATATGAGCGTGGCCTGGTCAAAAAACTGCACCACTGAGCCCGCCAGATTAGAGCTAATGATTCAGGCAGATCTAAATCACTCTAGACATGTTCTCGAGCCTAATGGCTGTCCCTAGTTGTTCATTAGGAACAGCGAGCAGACACTCAAGCTGGAGAGCCACAGCATTACCCCAGGACTTGGAATTCTTTTCAATATGCCATTCAGAGGAGACTGCATCAGAGTGCTCAGACAATGTCATCTAACAGCTTCGATGCATGGACCGACCACACAGCCAGACCGGTTTTTGTTTATGAGACAAACTGCTTCCCACTGGCACTACTCAAATTCCTATTTCCACCGTCCACCAGATGCAACCTCATCTGCCGGTTCACATGTACGTGCACTGCCTACCTATCCAGGCAGAACGGGACGCCAACCAAAATCGTGAATGAAGGGGCACGTGTCGTTGAGGTTAAGTAGACCGTTAGGCAAGTCAGATGCACCGACATGACATCAAAGCCAAAAATGGTCGAGGCCTAAACTGCATGCCGCGTAGTTTGCACTCTGTCTGATTGAGATCAAGTGTTACATCGATCCAGGGACACATCTGGTATTGTGTTCAGCAAAGCAAGCAGCTTAGGCCGTTGATATTCGCTAATCGAAGCCGGATCTGCGCAAGCAGAAACAGCGTTTCATTTCACAAAGAAGCCACTCAAGAGGCTACTGA
The DNA here is from genome assembly GCA_004794785.1 of Opisthorchis felineus. Taxonomy (NCBI): domain Eukaryota; kingdom Metazoa; phylum Platyhelminthes; class Trematoda; order Opisthorchiida; family Opisthorchiidae; genus Opisthorchis; species Opisthorchis felineus. The sequence goes on along the minus strand of SJOL01009213.1, from coordinate 261,285 downwards.
AAACTCCTCGACAGTCCACGACCAATTTCGCCATTCGTGGGTTTCATAGTCCCCGAGTTTAACTCAACCTTATGTTCTACCTGAACCCGGTTTCAGGAACCTCGATAAATAGACTAATGTGCTTATCAACTCGGTCCCGCTTCGCTGACACTAACGTTGTTAACTGCGGAGCAAGCCTAATATACTTCTTTTTTATTTCAAATCCAGTTAATTCTGCAATACGCGAAACGCGCCTGATGGGACACAGCTAAATAAATCTGTGATGTCATTCAAAACTGTCCTCCTGTGTTCAGTCTTCAAGATCTGAAAGGGCTGCTTCAATTTGGTTTTAGCGGGGGATCAAGAGAATCTCTGCTGAATCTCCCGTTTTGCGTATGTTGTGACTTTCTGCGTAGCAAATTCATTCTGGTTTACAAGTTGGTTCCTATCCATCGCTGCTTCGTTATTGCAGTCTTGGGCTACAACCGCTTGCCTTCCTGAACCTATTAGGGATGCGTTTGGGAAAACGGGGCCCCGGATGTATCGTGACTTGGTCGTGTGCTTGGAGCAGCAGGTACAATCAAACTGATAAATGACCTTAACTATGGCGAGAAGACGCAACGAGACTTCTACCGATGTATTCGGCACAGGCAGGGACTTCTTAATAAAAAGAAATTTGGTGGTGTTAAAACGCTACCGCTTAGGTGGCACGTTCAAATGACATTTAATAATAGGGGATAAGTCATCATTTTTCAAAGATTAGAAAAGCCAAACAATTGAGCTTTAAGATGGTTCAAAATGACCCATAAAATTATCTGCTAATAGGAGTTTCAGGGCGCTCCTCGTTTCAAAGCCCTTATTATGTACGACTAATTTGTACATAATTTGTACATAACTCGAATATATTACGGAGGTCAGTCACAACTCTGAATTGTTCTGTGTGGCGAATCCGTGAATTGTCCTAATGATCTCACCAATGAAAGCAATGGCAATTCAGATTCAAAGGAAGCCATCACCTTATGCCAGGGGTTGCCGTTCTCCACTAAATCCAAGATGCATAATGTATTTTGTATTATATATATATATATATATATATATATATAACATTTCAATCATATATCTATCGGTTGCGACTAAGTCCGTAGCCCAGAACAGTAATGAATGTATAGCGTTCGTAGCACGCCAACTGCAACAGGGCAAGGCTGTATAAGTTGTAAATCATAATCACCTGGGACACACTGTATATATACCCTGAGAAGTAATATCAGTAGAAGGTAGAGATACACTCACAAAACGCACTGCGTATTCCTTGATAAACGGCACAATTTCTCCATGCCTTGTCCCCAAATATTGATCAATCTATTCTGGGAAAACTTGAAACAAAATATTTTGTTTCGTTTAGTAAGCAATGGGTTACTTGCAAAATATCCAGATTAGGATCTGGATTCCTTTTGCGTTGTAACAATTTGTTACTAATTTCCGAAGAAACTCACACCATGGTTTGCCTAACTTTTCAAAAAGTGCATATGATTTCACCGTTTACCAGAGTGCTGCGATGGAGTGGGAGAGAAGCATTGATACGAGTGAGTTATGAGGAGAGGCTTACAAATCACAAAACTGATCGCGATTTGGGCTCGCTATTCCAAAAAAGGTCATTATGAACCAAGTGCAAAATAAGTGTATGGAGTGCACATTGTGGAAAGGTACAAATTAATCCAGAGATCCAACACTATACGCTGCTCACAGACAATTCGAATAATATTTTCAACCACCAATCTATTGCACTTTGAAGTGGTGTGTGTGGCGAAATATTTGAAAGCTTAAAGACGAGGCGAGGCTTGAAAGACAGATAAAGGAATAAGCTGGTGAAATAATATTGTGGTTCTAATCAGAGACTAGAATTTCCGAACGCACGAGAGTTTTTAATGCACTATTAACACTATTGCCTCGCTGATGACTAAGCGGATAAATCTTGTGTAGGATAGCGGAATAGTGAAGGAGTCCTGCGGGTTCGGTTTAACTTCCGTCTGAATCACGTGAGAAGCGATCACTAAAGACAACATTCCGTGCGCTGGTTAGTCTGTGTTTGGTTTCCCCCACTTGGTTTATCGGTAATATTGAAGCTAGCTTATTGGTTCTTTGGCAAAGACGCCGTTCTGCCTAGATAACTATCGCCGGGCAGAAACCGAGCCCTCAGTGTCCCTACACCAACTTGCTACTCGATACAAATTGTGTACATGATTGATGCAATTTAGGTGGCTACTTCGATCACTAAAATGCACTCAGAATGTCAGCTGGGTCAGTCCATGCAGTTGGAATGACCACAGTGTCAAGTTCGACTCAAAACCGAACCCTGCCCTACTATTGTGGCATTCACAACACCGTGATATCACTTTGGAAATCTTCAGATGTGCTATCCGTAAGGCATTTGATTTCCCTGAGGCAGATCCATGTCACTGAGAAGGTATTTTTAGTGTCCCTCTAGAAATATGTTCAATCGGCCTCATAACTACGCGCTTACGACGAAAGTTACGAAGCGTGGTTGTGTAACAAATTCGGCCGTACGTTTGTAGACCTGTGTGCACAGGACTACTTCAGTGAAACTTAAATATTTTGTCAAGGTATTTTAACCTATGTAGGAGGGTCACGGTTGGAAATGTTTCGCAGCAGCAGGCAGTGTCTGTCGAATGCATTATTAGACCAACTATGATCTTCGAATACCATTTACATAAGTTGCACCACGCAGGCATTCGGTGTCATTCACCAGAAAAAACACTACCCGTTTTCCAGCACGCTGAAAAATATCCTGCTTGATGCTAAATCGTCTACACGCATGTTTTTGGGGCACATGAAGTGAAATGTACATTTACTATCTGACAATAGTTTAGTGATATTATTAAGGGCTATCATTACGGCCCACAGTAGCAACAAATAAATCATCTAGACCACCAACTGCAAGTGAATTATCAGTGGTGCAGAAGGGACGAGTTGTGTCGGATCAATCTGAACTCAAATGCACATGTGCGAAGTCAAATAGCTTCCGGTACGTAGTTGGTAATGCCTATTCCAAATAAGCCACAGGTTGGTGGTTTATTGTGAAGGAAAAGATTTGGGTATTCCGGTTGTCCGTTAGTCCAAATACGTCAGGAAACACATTCATGTGTCATAAGTATACTGACTCCTTCTGAAGAATTGTGAAATGTTCTCCACAGAAATCGGCGATTGATCAACAGCCTGAACAGGCGGACTAATGTGCTTCGTTTTGCGAGGAAATGCAGAACGTCTAGTAATCTAGGAAACAAGAATGTCAGCCGTTATGTAATCGACCAGAATTTACCTGAAAAGTGTGATGTCCTGAAAAACAAACTTAGTTGTGGCGATTGTTAATTCATATCCATATTACACTGCACAGAGAAATACTTGCCTTGCATAATCCGATTATATTGGTAGTTCACACAAACACCACCTCCAGTGTCTCCAATCTCGTGTTAATTAGGGCTCATCCGAAAAAATAACGCAAATCTGCAGGTTTGCAAATTCCCTAGATTTACCTGACTCAGAATGTCTTGACAGGTGGGTGGCCGGTGGACAGAATAGGATGAGCTACCGTGCTGTCGTTCGAGAAATCCAGGAAAACCTACCCATCAATTAAGTGTAACCAAACTTGCTTGTTCCGGTGGATAAGTCAGATGAGTCCAATGAACACATCTAGCAAACAAGACGACAAAAGGTGTGGTTTTATTTAGGCCTAAGATGGGACTCACCAACGAGATTTAATCAAAGTAGAGATAAAGTTAAATGCTTTTTTCGAGTAGAATTCCAAAACGGACCTTGCAAGTGCATAATAAGGGATGCGTAGAGTCAAATCTTTCAGATTTTTGGTTTCGCTCAGATGAGCTGTGATGTCACATGAGCTACGTTTACTGAATGACAAAATTAACAACAATAGTAACAATAATAATAATAATATTAAGGCATGAAGCTAGTGTATTTTAAGCGACTTATTCCAGTAACCGCACGGCTGAAGTTATGTGAATCCATGGTCTGCATTTTACATAGTGTTGCAGTATGACTGATACGAATGTAAGTTTTAGATGAGAGATAAGTTTTTTGGTTTTATGAGCACCTAATTAATTTTCGCTTAGTTTATTCGGACTATCTCTCGCGGCAGGTTGAGCAGCCTCTTGAATATCTCAGCTTGTAGCTGTCCAAGTCCGGCGGTTGATAGCAAGGCTGTAGCAGATATTGATCTTGCGCTGCTTTCAGTGCCACAGGCATTAGCCTGTAATCCAAGGTTGTCCGCTGACCGCCTCGAAGAAGACCACATTCTTGACGCCTTTTCGGAGGGGCAAGAACGGCTCTAGCGATGTCCGTATGATGGCAGAAAAACGTGCCAAAAAAATCAGAGTCGACGTTGGTGAACTAGCTGATCGAGTCTAGCGATGACAGCCCCGACGACGGACCACCATTTCATTAGACACTTGGTAATGGTGATGTACTAAGAGAATGTCTCTCAAACACCAATGGTCATAACTCACCGTTTCGTGAGTATCTCAGAATGACATCAGTCAGATCTCGCGAAGCGTTGGGCGGACAGGTTCAAAGCTTGATCTTTAAATTGCCTTTTCTGTCACGAGGTACACGCTCCATTTGCAAGAAGTTTCAACGAGCATTATCCAAGGAAGTTGTGAATTCATCCTTGCCCTGGCTGTTCGGGAGACCGGTTCAGCTGAGGTATCTGGAATTGCAAACAAACTCTACTCCCATTGCCACAAATCTATACTGTTCTTCGGAAGTTTTCGATAAAGACGAAGTGACGTTGGAACTTGGGTGTTGATTTCAAGGCCAACAGAGGAAACAAGAGGGCTGATCCTATTACAAACTGCTGCAGACTGTGTGATCTGCAGCGAAGAAACTCTCATCGGCGAATTCAAATTTAGCTATCGAAAATTTCTGCACAAACCCCACGACATGCTGTCCGTCGACAGCTTAGAGCATTACCTAATCAGCCGCACATTTGAGCAGCATACCGGAAAATGGGCAAACGTGGCAAAATTCAGGCAATTTGAATGCTGACAGTTCTTTGCTATACACGCAGCTGTCGTGGGCGCGCAGTAAGCCCTCGGTAGACTGATTAACCCTATCAGGATATTATCCCACTACGAAATGTTCCACAAAGCCTCTCTGTTCAAAGAATCAAACGCCTTTTAGAATTCGATGACGTAAGCTGGCTGGCTGATGTTTGCATCTTTATTCTAGAATAGGTCATAGGCCGAAGCTTTGGGCACTGCAAGTTCATTTTACGCAACAGCATGTCTTTTGGTTTCGTGTATGAGTCATTTTCGCCAGCTAAGGAGTAAGATAAAACTACATCTAATAAGCAAACCTCACGATGAATGTTACAAGCATATTTTTACTTCTGTGAAAGGGCGGAAGAACAGACAAGTCTCAATCGGAAGTTAGCACTTTCCACCCCCATAGTGAAGCGTGTGGTTCATGAATGGGTCATGAGTCTTGAGACTACCAGGAAAGCTACGTTCACAGGGAATCTTGATTTTTTTAGTCAATTAGTGCCTTTATTACGTTGTTGAAGGTTTCCCCAATAAGTGTCTCAAAGCCAGGTATCAACTCAATGGTAGGTTATGGCACATATGTCTGCATGGTGTTGAGCAACTTTTTGAAGTGTTCTGTCCATCGAAATATTCTACCGTATTGTTGGATGGTTTCACCGGATACAGTGCGTAGAAAGTGCTAAGAAGCCGACCGCTTTCTGGAGGTTTATCACAGATGGTGGAGTAGGTTCGTAAAGTTACCTACGTTGAAAGCAACCTCCATGCTGTTTGCCATGATGGCCCAGTAGCGAGCTTAGTCGATCCAAGCAGACTGGATAGCTTGGCGAGGACGTGTGATTTTTCGAAACACGACAATCTCGTTCACGTAGCCGGACTTGACAACTGTATGATGCGCTTTGAGAAACAGGGCTTTCCGTCCATATGGCGTGATGTCTAGATGGCTTTTAGCGGCATCCTCAGTCACACCTACTATAATCAACATTCGAACCATCAAAGTGTTCTCGGGCAGTGTCAGATATAGAATGTCACTAGTCCGGAGGTAGATAATGGTTGTTTTACTTTTCGACGAGTATTCAGGTGCAGCCTCAGTTTGTATCCAACGGGAATGTTGATCGGCCCCCTTGATTTTCTTTTGTACGCCACTGTCACGGGATGGAAAACCTTTACACATGACTATCTAGATCCGGTACATCGATAGCGTTTGTTCCTCAGCTAAGGAGGACAGGCTTTCCGCTAATTCTGACTGAGTATTGGTTATTACTGGAGACCTACTCGGGGCTAAGCGGATTAGTCAGACTGTTTCGGCTCTATCGCCAGTGTGGACAGTTTGCACGTACTTCGGGTTACACGTCACCAGCTTCATTTCTTCTAAAGGTTGGTCTTACTTTAACAATCTGCCAGAGTTCAAGATGGCTGGCCGAAGATTGCCAGTAAAGTAGGCAGTGAATTTGATTTAGTTGACAGGTGAGCACAAGTTAACGTTCGTTCAGTAAAAGTGAAGTCAACAGAATTGCATAAGGGAAACCACGATGAGTGGAGAAATTCGAGAAGTGTAAGATACCAATAAACAGGCTGGAGATTCCTGGCTATAAGGGTGACAAAATTGGTTTCCACAATGTACGTTTGACTTGGCCGACGAAAGGTGGGCTATATGCGACTGTATATCTTGTGGTTAATGACTAGCCAAAAAGGAATTTAACAAGTTCTGCTGACATCAAGTATGTGCTAGAATCAAACTGAATATTACCCGATATCCAAAAAAATGAGAACGGCTGGCAAAGCGAGTTTAATGTTGTAGCTGATGACGTATCAGCGCAAGTGAGTGCAAACGGAACTCGTGAATATTGGACAGTAATGATAAACAGGTGTTGGCTGTGTGTTCTAAGTAAGTTTTTCTCTGAAATCGGTACTAAGTTGTTCAGAATTTTGAGTCGCTTTAACTAAATGACGCAATGAACAATTAAAATACTGTGTCTTGAGTTTTACACATTATTGGCATCATCGGTAGAAAATGATGTTTATTGGGTTTGGACCATATAAATCATCCCAGTTCCTTCTAGAAGACGCACCGAGTCAAGTTTTGGCAGTCACACAAACATTTTGGGACAGGGTGTTAGCAACGAGATGATATTTGGTGGTGATCTTAAAACAGACGGTAGAACTTTTCATTCCCCAACGCTGGATTCTTAACCTTTTCATCTTTTCACTTCGAGTTCCGCTGTACCTGAAGCCAACCGACTGGGGATTCATGATTAGTTTGAAATATCGTCTAATGTCGCCCTCTGCGAAATTATTCAATGGTGGAGTAGGCTTTCTCTTCAATGACTGAATGAAGCCTTTCGTTAAGAGTCAAAGTTCTCTAGAAAAAACAACTGGCAGGTTATTTTGACGCGGTAAGGCTGTATGCCGACAGCAGATGCATCTGTCTTGACAAGTGCTGGGCTTGTTATAATCAACCCTGACAACCAACCTGGTTTCTAGTGCCTTCTTTAAATCCACATGCTGTTGAAGTGGCAAAATCCAATTACTGACTATCAAAATGATTTTGTCAGAGAATGCTGGGCTTTACGACGGATTAAACAAAAGCATTGCATTACTCACTGCTGCGACTGTGTCGCACGGAAGTTGCAGCTGCCGAACAATGTGTATTCTCTTTTGGACTGGCTTCATCACAACCTTGGGTACAAGGTAACAAGAAAAGCAAATTTCCTTTGACGTGCTAACACTGGTTGTACTGTTATGGTACCATATTCCTTCGCACCCGTCAGAAATTGTGTGAAGATTATGGCCAAAACAGTTTGGCAACGATATGTGAAACCATCTATGTGGCAAATATGTCACAGATGTTCTCAGGTTTTATTTTCTTATCCAGTATGCATTGAAAACAGTTTAACTCTTCCTGTAGAACTGATAGTTTCTTGTTCACTCTCACGTTTACAAACAGCCCGGGGGTTTTAGAACGCACATAGATTTTCCTTGAAATAATGGTAGCAGGATCAGTGTGGTTTGCATTTTTTTGCCGTAAACAGAACGATCGACGAAACGAACAAGTACTTCCGGCTTATCTCTTTCGACAAAATTCACGCAGGTGTTAACTAAGCACAACAAGTGATCCCATTGTTTATGTGCACCTGTTGCCGCTGCCTCATCGTCGAAGTTTTTCGGTCGAAGAATCGGATCTATTCATGTTATTGCAGGAGTGATTTGTTGTGTTCAGTATCTACGACCAGAGCAATTAGTGGTCTATTTGTCTAAGAACGGAAGTATATGAGCTGAAATGACGGAATGGAAAAAGATGAGTATAAAAGACTACGAGTGGAACAATCTGATTAGTACAACGATGGAACGTGATGCTGAGAACGCACGTTGGGGCAAAGAACCAGTGAAGCTAACAGCCGCAGCCAAGGTCGAGATTCTATTTCCTAATAATATGACCCGTTGTAGTACCCCAATGTCTGGTAGAGGCACTTCAGTATGCTGTGGCCATAAGAGCGTAGTATCTGACTGGTTTTCAACAGTTGCTTAGAGAGTGTCATAAACTGTTTTTGATGTTCTGCTCAGAACTAGGTGTTAGAAAGTATACGGCCATGACCGCAATTTTGAATGATGTGTTTGAATAATGTAAACTGATCGGTACGCACGATACCGATTATTATGTGGAATAGCTATACACCACTGGTCAAAATGACTTGTGGACCAATATGTTAGAGCCAGAAGGAGCTGTCTATCCTAGGAACTTAAGAAGCGGAAATCGTGCCCAGATAAATGGGCTTCGAGTAAACAGGTTTTATCGACCACAAAGTCATGGAGGATACGCATGGTAATGGACCGCTCTCAACATCGAACCATCTTCCGCAGTGACGCATTAAGTGCATATGAACAGAGAGTTTAATATCGTAAAGATTTACATTCTGACACAGAAGGGCCATACCAGGTAAATAGTGCATTGACAGATGAACTGTCTTCAGTGCATTAGATACGCATTAACGACAGGATGCAAAAAAGTCAAACTGACGGGCTTCAGTGCACTGGACAGCTGTTGCAAGTCATCTTCTAATTTTGCACTACCATATACTGCACATCCAAACACCAGCATTTTTTTATTTTGTAGCACAGCGCAATCCTCACCTTAGTCTGGGCACTAATGAGCGTAATCTTTCTACATCTGTAAAACTAACAGCTGAATGGTCTTTTTAGCGGGTTATCTTCGACATATCTTCCTTCCGAGCTTCAGGGTAGCAATCGTTAGCAATCGCTATATTTGGGTAATGCAGTGAAGTTTCACGGAAAACCCGAAGTACCCAACGTATATACATTATTTCAGTGAATACTCTCTTTTACAACCAAAGTTGGTTTTCACAGCAGGCTCAAATAAATCCAGCTGAATCTCTTGTTTATATTGGTCCGCTTCATGTGCGTGTGCTGCACCAGATCGCCTTATGTTTGAAATGGTACGATATTTGAGAGATTCAGCTGGATTCACTTGAGTCTCCTGCCAAAAATAAATTCGCGTGCACATATGAGTACTTCTTGGAATCTGTCCAACTGGGGTTCAAGTGGAACGCAGAATTGAAGGAATCTCGGTGACTACGCCTAACCGATGAGCCCTAGGAAGGGCGGAACCGGTCGTGGGCTGCCGAGGGGTTTCAGTATCCTTATGAGTCGTGTGTTACCTCTAGACTCTACGCTTTCTTTACACTTTTTCACAGATTCTGGTTAGTAAACAAGCTTTTTTGTAGGTACATCACACTAATCGTTATCTCAATTCTTGTGTACGTTAGGTTGGATTAAAACTGTTTGTTTCAGGCAATGTTTTAGAGAACTCAAAACATGCAGTTTCCTTTATTTTTCAGCAATAAAGCTAAGGTGATTTAAACAGTGCAGATAACTATTAGCCTTTGAGATGACCCCCGCCTCTGGTGTCCGCGTATGTAATATTTGAGTATATGTTTCGATTTTCGAACACAACATATAAATGTCAACCGAAAAATGGTAGGAATGATTTCATCATCCGACTTAGGGAGTCCCGTTAGGTTTGATCCAAAAAACTTCATCTATACTCACTGTAGTGACAAAGACCTAGTTAGCTAAATAACCATATCTTTGTTTTAATGTGGTGGTGCTGAAGTTAACACCCGGGTGGTCTTTTACAGCGTGCTGCAATGTCCAGCCGGTGACGAAAGTGAGCAGCGTGGGTGGCTTTGAGCAAATGTTCCAGATGTCCGATTTCAATTTGGTAATATGTTCGCCCTCCCTATATTTATAGCTGCGGGCTCTCGTGTTCTTGATAATACGCACTGACAGGATACAGCGGCTTCTAAGGCAGATCATTAATTTCCAGTGATCCTCCCGCAGGCCCGATAAGATACTCACCAAAAATTTCAGAAGCAGCCTGTCTTTTGTTGCTGGAAAGTGACGTAGCCTTCCAAAATACGACTAAACGTTTCCTCATGAATCACATAAGCGCGGTCCGGGTGGAATCCACCACCACTATTGCCTATTGCCACTATTGCGCGTGATAGTGCAGAAACTAATATCCGACGATTTGATTACAACTGCGGAGTCTCTAAAGAGGCAGCGAGCACAATAAATTTAAAGAAGATTCTAGCGCACGAAATCCATGAATAAAGCGGTAGAAACCACGTTTCAGACAACAATCTTTTCGGTTCATCATAAAATTCACATTGATTAACACAAGATCCGTGGGTCCTCCAACTGAGAAGCCATTACTCAGGACGGCAGGCGACACGATACCACATGATGTTAATCCCTTGAATGAAGGTTGACTGGCGCTGCATCCTGTACAGGTGAGTTAACCATACTGCCGATCGGTCACTCGTGATCGAATGTTTTATTCTTCAACTACTATCCGAGAAGTAGCCGGTTCGGGTCTATCTGAAGCTTTGTGAAATGCAAATTGCCGGTGGCTCCAACAGAAACCGGACTTCTGTACAAAGCTTGACGACTGTTGGACGTAGGCGGACTTCCTTTACATGACTTACACTTTGACCAGAACACACAGATATTGAAGTGGTTCATTTGATATGGGTTCCGACAGTGTAATCCGGTATTTAGCCGGCCAGTAGTCTTGCCTGGTCAACGGTCGGAGTTTTGAATCGTCTGCCTGTAAAAACTGATTTTATTAAACATTTTTCAATGTTAGTTGAGTAAACTGAAATCAGAATTCCGCCCTTACCCAGCTTCGTCTTTCGCATCCAGCCACGGCATCAGAACTAACAATTTCTTCATGGTCTGAGGGCTAAGTATTCATTCATACATTGGTCTAGATGGTTCCCTTAATTTTTGCCTAAGGAATAAGTTTTGGCTACGTGTTTTGTTGAATCACTTAACCTAGCCTGTGTAATCTCCCCGGTCGCGTGAAGCCTTTCGAGGATATTCCTGACAAGAACAACTAAATATCACGAGTCTGTGCGCTTGATACATTGTGAACGTGGTCCAGATACGTAAGGGATTGCGTGGGTCCACTGGAAGCGATCCGATTATTATAACTGAAAACGCGTAATGTAGAGAGACCATGCCCTGCGGTCATCCTCAGGTTTCATGATCAAATTCGTCTGCCTATAAGCATAGCTAAGCAGTGTTACGTGCGAGCTGATAGATATCCTCTTTGGTAATATGTGTGCGTTACAGAATCTTGAAAAAGCCAAACGAATCCTTCATTTGATTTATTGCCCTCTGTCGAGCGCCTGTGAGTAAATGATTTTGATGGGGTGTTTGGCCGCAGGCAGGGTAGTAGTAGTTGAACATACGTTTTCAAAACTCTCATTTGAAGGAATGAATCTCGGTTATACCAGTCAGTTGGAATTGATCGAGCAGGACTGACTGGTTTTCCAAGGCAGCACATCTGATTGCACCTGAAGTTTTTGATGACATAGATGGGGTTGACGTAAGCGGCCATTGGCAGTGAATCCGCCGTCAAAACGCGGACCTCATTTGATTAGGTGCCACCCAATAGACCTTTTGGAACACCGTGAGTTGTATCGATTAAGCTCACCGCCTTTGCCCTTACCAAGCGCTTGATTTTGTGGGCCGAACTACAGAATGTCGGAAGCTCAGCCGCCTTGCGATATAGGCAACACACACCAAACACACAACACAAACCACATTCTACATGGCCTTCTCAAAAGGACAAATATATAACAAAAAAGAGAAACGGACTAATACCTACGGTCTGATGTTGGTAATAAGCAAGTGATGACAATGAAGTTAGTCCTAAGCTTCAAGGCAAAATATATTCCCTTTGGAAAAAGCTTCAGTTTGGTGAGGTAGCGCAGGAAGGTATATGGTTTCTATCTCTCTCTCTCTCTAGATAGATAGATAGATAGATAGATAGATAGATAGATAGATAGATAGATAGATAGATAGATAGATAGATAGATAGATATATAGATAGATAGATAGATAGATAGACAGGTTGGTTGATTGATTGATTGACTGATAGGTAGGTGGTTAATAGGCGAGTGAACCAATCAGGCTCACAAGTGTGGTTGTATGGCTGTATATAATAATAATAATACAATGTAATGTGTATAATACAATAGGCATTAAAAGTTTACCGGAAATACTCACAAGTGGACGTTTTACCAATGGGGGCAAAGAGCAAGTTTACCATGTGTGACAGTGAGATTAACCAAAAAGGAACCTAGTAATCGAACACGGAATTAAAGTGGTTGGAGGTTTTGGTGGCTAGCTTGGAAACTGTGAATGAGATAAACTTGGATTAGGTGGTCAACTAGTGAATGGGGCGAAACCGTAGGAACGAATTAGTTGAGTGAAGACTGAACACCAATCAAAGTGCTCACTTACCAACAGGTCGACCAAGGCCTACCTTGAGATCCCAATGAGCCTAGAAAGACCTTGGGCAACCAACTGGTAGGAAAGTAATCACTGTCAACGAGGTTAAAGGAAGAGAACAGAGAAATTGTAAATCCAGTGGAGAAACCTACGAATTAAATGGAGGGTTTGGTGAGATTTTTCAGTTTTTTTTTAATCAAAAACCGGGCAGCGAATTTTACTAAAGAATGCTTGGATATGCGGCAACATCTAAGGGTAACTGATGGGATCAGATTTAGGTAACTGAAACGAGGGACCCAAAAATCAGTAATGACTTGAGAGCTACAGAATAGATCATTGTAGATTTAGGCAAAGGTAAGAGAAAAGCTAACGACTGGGCATTTCGATGCATTGAGGGTAAAAACCTTCTTCTGGCAGGCTTACAAATTCATTTAGTGTAATGTGTTGCTGCAGGTGAACCGCATGCACGTAGTAGCATCAGCCAGTCACTGTGTATTTACACTGGTAGAGAAAATGATGTAGAAAAAAGAGGAAACCTCACCACCTTGGAGACAACGCAGTTAGTCAGCATTAACAAAGTGATATAGCAGCTCACGCTGGCAAATTATTTGCAGTTTGTTGAATGGCCTTCAGGTAGCTCGAATAAGTTCATTTCAGCTTCTTCTGAACGCTGCAGTAAATGGGTTTCATGTGAAATACGAAAAGCCGTTTAATTTGTCCGCTGACCTGGGTTGTAAACTTTGTGGGCCATCAACATTCTTCTTAATTGCCACTGAACGCATTAATGTGACCAATGAACGTCAGACGTACATTACCATCTTTCCTACCCATTACTGAAATGATGGATCGAACCGAGTGAGCAACAGAGCCAACAGTATGACGATACCAGGGGTATCTAAACTGGTGCGTGTCATGGTCCAACAGAGTAACTTACTTTCGATTCAGGGGCATGTTCAAACAGATTCCAAATATTGGAAAGACGTCACCGGTTGGCTAAGGCTGTCTTGCCTCGTTCTTCGGTAGAGTTTTCATCTTCATGACTTGCCAGCAGTGTGGAATCCTTTCAATACAAGCGTAAGTACTAGCGGAAGTGAGAATGTCAGCACGCTCTTTGAGCAGCAAGTGCGATAGGTGATCAAGACCACACATAGTGCCTGGCTCCATTTGCGGCATGTCCTGTTACAATTTTTCGCATGCCACGCTCTCTATGACAGAAGAGTCATCGGTGATGGCAGACGAGAAGGGTAGATTTGACAGGCCTCTGTATTCCTGGTATGTAGCAGTGAACTAAGCCGTAACATGGCTGGCCGCTAGAGCACTCGACTGTCAAAAGCAGGCGCTTAAGAGACCTGACCGGAACAATGTACCGGAAAAAAGGGCACGCTGACATTTTGCTATCTCGTGCAAGGATCAATCGGATTTTTTTCTATTCTACTGTGCTTGCGTTTTCAAACTAAATTACCAACTAAAAAATGGGATAATTCCAATTCCATGCCCTTTGCATAATGACAGGACAATGGGTTTATAATGTAATCCAAATTGCACAACGGTCATATCCAACGTAATTAAGAAAAGTACCCACAACACGATGTCTTGCTTCTTATTGGTCTGTCAACCCGCAGCCCTTAGACTGACTTAGTTTGCAGCCTCCTGTGTGGAAACGCTTGAATTCGAAGATACAACAAAACTTGGCTGAAAACACTAGACTTCACGAATCATGTGTTTGCTTGCAATAACATTAGTCTAAAAGTATCCTTTCGGTGAAAAATGAAAATAATCGCAGGGGCATAGTTTTTTATTTATAAATGGATGCAATGTTCGGTACACAACGTAGGTATAGTATGTAAATGGCATTCAGGTATTTGGTATTGTCTTGAGTCGAACATCCGTGGTTGTTGTGGGGTGGTTCCTTCTATCCACTCTCCGCAACGTCCAAATGTTGTCCCGAAAAGCAAGTGGGAAAAATACCAAGTGCTCAATCTAATTCCATATCATAAATTAGCTTTTCTTTTATAATCAAGATTGCTTCGGCATACGCTATACATATTTTTGAATCACAACTGACCTTCTCTATCCTGAAAAGATGTTAACTCTACATGACACTAACTTACTGCAATTTTGGCTCCCTGAATTTCGTTTTACTGCGGATGCAGACTTACTACGCCCAGTTGTGCACACTTAAAGCGCGAATAATCATTCCAGGTTTAGGAAACTAGCGCACTATTCTTAAACAATTCCGTAGAAGTCACTCAAAATGTGGTGATTTCACGATGACGTCTGCGGAACTCAATGTTACACGCACCCAGGACTCGGATAGACCTGCTTAGACCCTAAGTGCAGGGTCAAGAAAACAGCAGAAGTAGCATCAACGAAAGCACCAAATGTCAACTTTCCTGATGAAGCTTTGCTCCTCAGGAAGACCACGTGACCCGAGCCAGGTGGCAGTTGCACGTCCAGCGGTTTGGTTCGCTGCTGCCGGTGAATCTGCTTGGTTTGGCTTGCCGAGAGAGATCAAGGATGGAAGAACGCAACCTTCCTTCGCCGCACATTTGCTCTAAGTCTGTGACCATTGGTGGCAACTTTTTCTGACTATCCCCAAGCTGCCATAAATTGTATTTGGGCGAATGACTGCTATCCTGGTTACTCCCATAAGAACTTTGACCTGCGCAGAACTTCATATTCTGGAGGCTTATTACTTTTTTAATTTTTAGCTGCTCAGGCAGTGCAGCACAGAATCTGTCAGGACGGATTTGAATGGCTTCGAGAGTGCAACACAGGCAGAATCAAAAAAAGGGTCACCTTTTTGGTGCCAGCGACATGCTAGAGGGTCACGGCAATTGAAATCAGAGAAGAATCCATGATAGGAATAATGTTCTATATCCGGTAAGCAAAACAGTCCTTTCAACCCCTGTGCAAGTTTTCTTAAATTAGTGTGATGGTCGTTCTTCAGAGGTAAACTCAGAAATGCAGTAAGTGGAGAAAGTTAGTCGAGTGCACCTGTAAGTAGTGAAGACATTCCTAGTGCTTACAAACAAGTCTCACTTGGACATTCAGTCGCTTTAGGCAAATCGTAATAATTGTCGTTGTTTTGTTCGCTGAGTAGGGCAGTTTGATTGCAAACGTTTCATCGACAAATGAAGTGACATCATCAGTGTGTGGTTAGGGAGCGTGTTGGAGCACAGTGATGGGTCGATGATAGTGTACTGTCAACTCGACTGGTGATGATGCGCTTACAATCTAGTTGCCCAGCTCATCAAACAAACTAACGACCACCTACGCTACCTGAGCTACCAAAATTCTCCTCTACAGCGGTTGTAATAATAATGAGGATAAAGATGATCCAATATGGAGGCAACTTTCAGCACCTTCCGAGTTTATTACAAACGGTTCATCGAAAGACAGGCGAGTTGTGCAACAATGGTTACCCATGCAGAACGTGAGCTGCCAGCATTCCTTACAACGAGTTATCCAGGGTTAATACACATAACAACTGACAAGAGACGCAGGGATAATCCTTAGCACGGCTCCATTCAACTCGAAAGCTTAATATATGTGCAGTCAAGAAATATACCGGCAGTAACCGCAGCGATTTTACCCGACTGAATTGAAGTAGGCATATCAGTTACTACCGAAAATGTAAAATCTGGCAGTCTATTGCAAGCGGAATGGGGGTGAGAATGTAAGATAGAATAACATGGGGGTAGATGGGAATCCGTTTTCATCCTGAAACGTGCAGGTTATTTCTTCTTCCCCGGAAAGTCTCAAAAATCTTCACATATTCTCTGAAGAATTCGGACTCATTTACTGTCGTACTTACAAAATGAATGAATTTGTGACGGTAGGCCTTCTAATTTGCAAGCATGCTTGTTCTCTCCGCGAAGTTGGATGGGTTTCGCTAAGCTAATCTCTCCATTCAGAGAAAACAAATTCTTAGGGTGAGGCCGAAAATTTGGATTAGGAACGAAATAACACAAGTAGTAGGTAGATTTAGAAAGGTTCCGCTCAGAGGATACAATGCGGACGAGGGACAGACGTCTCACCATGCAGCCTCCTACAACGCGTCGTTAGCTACAAAACCATGGACTTCATAAATGTACCCTGAAAAAAAAGTCAGTGAATTAGCGAACATAGAATGCGTAATATACAATCCTTAGTTTGAACAGGACAAATTGGTTAGAGATCACAAGAAGTGTATGGAGTGATGTAGTTGTCCTTGAATATGTTCTGAAACTGTTTGGCTTATGAGCCAAGTCGCGGAAATCAGATAGGGGACAGGGGGTAGATCTCATCCTATCATGGTTGGCTGCAAACATGATTAGGTTAACGGTGGCGATGGAGACAATATCGAAGACTTCTTTTGGCGATTCTTCTAGGGTAGTATATGAGGCTTGTAGTGGCCGATATCTAAATAAATATAAAAAATCAGCTTCGAAGCTGGATGGCAACCGGGTTGAGTTTGCGTAAACATCGAAAACGCACTCTGATTCAATGAGAGAGCTAAAAGTGAGGGAACCTCCATCAAGTTTCTTACCTGTGCGGAATTCAATGCTTACCACATCGGTCTTTGTGACCGATTCCTCCATAATTTTCCGCTTTCACTCTTTTTATGATTAAAAGCTCTTCCTATTCCGAAAAGACCCAGATCGTTCGTATCGTCTTATGATAGATATAAGGTAAGTTTGGGTTTTCTCAGAGGAAGCTAACGGCCGAAAATGATACTGCAGCACAAGCATAGTCGAAGGTTTCTAAATTTCGGCAGATTCTAATTTCCATAACACTGCACAAATGAGATATCATGGAGGCCCTGTTTTACAGGGCCGATAATGCGCGTACCTATGAGGAGGGAGCGCACACGAAACCAACTTTGTTGAAAGGTAATTACTTGGAAACGCTTGCTACTATGATTGATTGACCCATTTATCGATCAGGCACAGCAGACCGAATCGTAATAATGAGGTCGCATCTCGTTTAATGCCTTAAGATGAATCAGTGAAAGTGGGTGAATTGGAAACCTTAATTATGGCCTGTTTACCGGCTATTCCCGCAAATTATACAGTAGACGACTTCTTTCTAATACCTTCAAGGGCTATCGGTGCCTCTTTCGATTAGTTCATGCTTCATGTAGACCTGCTATGTGAAGGAAGTTATTACACTTAGCTCCTCTACCACTGGACACAACCACTGTGCTTTTTTTGCTCATGCAAACGCTAATTGAGTCAGAGCACTCAGTCTAACAGTGAATACTGATTCGCGTTGATTTCTGGTTCCAGAAGAAAAGCTAAAGCAGAAATCTCGTCATGTGGTTACTTTATTCGGAATCGTTTAGGACAGTTTTTGTGATATATTTTGTTTATTCCACCAATGTGCATCAGTGTATCAAGCTAACGAGGTGCGTGAAGGTCGCTGGTTGAATCTGATTGGTGATTAATGAAATGCGCACCAATTACCACAAGAATGGAATGGCGGTAAAGTGCTTCTGAACCTGTTAATGTAGATTAATTCCATCTGAATGATGGAGACTCAAAGTAAACAGGTAAAAAATCTAAAATTATCCGTCTAGCACCCGGGCTTGTAGGTTAATTAACTATAACCTGTAGCCTCTAGATATGAGTGGAAAACCTCAG
The DNA here is from genome assembly GCA_004794785.1 of Opisthorchis felineus. Classification (NCBI taxonomy): domain Eukaryota; kingdom Metazoa; phylum Platyhelminthes; class Trematoda; order Opisthorchiida; family Opisthorchiidae; genus Opisthorchis; species Opisthorchis felineus. Next base: position 242,795 of record SJOL01009213.1, on the reverse strand, counting down.
CAGGTATGCAATAACAGACTCCCGGTAAAGGGTAGTTTGGCTTGTCCGCCACTATAGAAGGGATCCTCTCCCGTTCTTTCCCGTACAGTATCAACGCGCTGAATAATGCGTCCATTTTGTGCAGGTAATTATTTGACGCAGGGACATGGAGACCAAAACTATTTCATGATGGGCTATCGCCTGCGACATGAGAGATTAGCAGGCAGGCCCATTTGATTCTCAGTTACACTTACCGGGTCACTTTGTGTCTCTAAACAGCATGAAATCGGAGAGATGGTAGAGACCGCGGAATTAGTCGTTCTTCATGAGATGAATAAACATTCGTAAAAGTCATGCTGGTCAGCACATGCATTGTTTTGAATGTTTATTCTGTATTTTGGGTTGATGGACGACAAAAATTTAATATCCGTGAAAAAGTTTCTTCAAACAAGAAAATTCCATGTAACTTTGAGCAAAAGCATTGTCCCTATTCCTATTTGGAATGCAACCGCTGGTCAAGCCAGAATTAAAGTATTCTGCCTCTCAAATTTCCTGTGGCAACAAAGTTATAGGGGTTTTTCACCCCCGGAAGTTTTAGTAATTTTTTCCTCACAGTTACCCGCAGCAGCAACACATTATTATGTCTAGCCCCAGTGGGATCGCCAGTTCATCCGAATATTTTATTCCGGTGAGTGGTTGGTCAAGTGTTTGTGCTCCCTGAATCTTTCTGTCCGTTTGAGTTTAATCAAATCAGCCTTAGAATGAGGTCACAAGAAAACGGGTCTCAAGTACCAAGACGCTTAATTGGATCAGACACGACATTCAACCCGCTCAGTCATCTGAGGAATAAGATCTAATGGAGCATCACGAACTGAACGCAGGTTCTCGGAGAAATACTACGGTTGCAAGTGGATTTCAATAATCTCAGCTGTCTCTACATAAATTTGCTCTCGCAACTTTACTTGCTTTATTCAGTGAGCACAGGTTTAGTGAATCATCTATTCCGGATGAGATTCCATTCGTACGAATGGTAACATTAAATGGGAGTACGGAGTGAGCACAATAGAGTGCAAGTTATTTAAAAACTAGTTAACCGACGAGGCAGTGTTCATACAGTTAAGCTTTCGTAACCATGTGATCACCAAGACATAAGAACGGGCCATAGCTTAAGCAAGTAAACAATACAATGGAAGAAACTTTCTCGTAGCCTACCGAAAAGAATGCTTGAATGCGTCAAAATCATTAATGAACAGCCAAAATACGCTACCTACACAGAACACGCGAGTGTGACTTAGGTAAATGTGGAATGACTCGGTTAATTGAGATATGACATCTTGTGAGAGAAAAATCGTAAAATTTGCAAGATTTCACTAGGTGCAGACATGTGAATACTGATCATACTAATTTGGTAACCCTGGAATGAGTCAACTAACAACAATGGTCGTGCAATAGTCTTATCTGTCTTATCCTTGAAAAACCTGAGTGGGCTAACTTAATTGATTCCAGTTCAACGACTGCACATATGAAACATATTTTTTATTTTACTGATTGTGATAACATGTAAGTGTATGATCCACTTGTTTTAGTGATTATATTATTTGAGAAAGTTGAACTGCTCAATGACAAATCAGCAGTTGGTCAGAACAGGCTGGTCAAACATAACGACAGCATAAGACAAGTGAAGGAAAATATGTTTCTCAGGTCAGGTGAGAAAACAGTTGCGTGACAGATTTCAGTTTCGCCTGTTCCGTGGGTTAATATGAGTGAGATCGTCTGTGAGTTGGTTTTTCTAAAACTCATGAGATCTTTACCACGAAAGATCGGCCACATCTCGAATGGATAGTTTTGTAAATATCTGGTTTCAGGGTTACCACCCTATTTTTCTGAACGATCGGGTGGTTAGTTGCCAAGGCCGAATGGCATGGCATAGACTTAGAAATTTAAGTGAAGTATATCAGAGTTAACAAAGGACACTATCCACGACATTTCCCACAATTCGTGCAGCGGTTCTAAAAGTGGAGTTGGAAGCGAGTGACGACGCGGTCATGAACGCTTGCCGAGTGTCCCCGAAGGCCTTGTTTATTGATCTACTGTCATTACAATGTAAGTATTTCTTCCACTGAATAGATAGCCACATGTCACTATTTTGCTGGGTAGTACGACATTTGACGTTAGCGCTGATACCGTTTCCGGCTTCAGATGGGTGAAAAAAAGTAAACCTTTATTCAATTGTTTATCTAAACAACTCAAGTATCAAAATTCTTAGCTTATTTCAGTTATTTTTAATGAAGGTAAAACAGAATTTTGGAGTCCCCTGCAAATGCGCGAGGTCGGTGGAAAAGCTACTGCAGTTTTCGATCCGGATGGTGCACAGGTAATGAGCAGACTGCAGACCAAGATATCCCAAATAAGTTCAATGCAGGTTTCAAGGTTGGAGCATTACCGCTCAGATTGTCAGTGTACTGGCTGCGAACAACATATCCAGCCCACTTTGACCAAACTGTTATTACTAGTAGCTAGAACGAAGTGGTGACACAACACAGATTTTGCACCTACGTCTTTCGATGCCTTAATTCAGGGATTAAATCTCAGCAAGCTTTTCAAAGATCGGAAATAGAACATTATTGTACGGTTATCTGAGTAGGACATTATCATGTTTTCGCGAGGTTAAAGGAAATTGGCTAGGTCATCTCCATACTGTGATCTTGAAGTATTTTCCTCCGGTACCACCGTATATGCTTCGTTTGCAGAAAACACCTAGAGATATTAAGCAGTGATATTCTCCCTGACCTTGCTTTTCATCAGCGCATCCTCTCTTTATTAACTTAGGTCGTATGTCGGAAATCGATGCATTATTGTAATGTCCTTGATGATTGAGTCGATTACCCTCAAGCCTAAGGGTCAACATGCTGACAGATTCCATTCCAATCCAGCTGTTGCCTGGGAATGTCACGCTAATGTGGGCAAGTTCTAAGCCCATTTCAATATCATGGAGAGCATTGAAAGCTTGATGTTTGGCCTAGTGGGGACGAAAGTTGGACAATGTTGATTGCAGCGGACAATCCTTTTAACCTTCGGAGGGCAGGTCAAAATTTAACAAACTTTTGCCACGAAAAAGCGTGCCTGGCTTCTTAGTTGCACAGTCAGCTTCATCAGATCAGTTCATTTCTTAGAGGCACCCTCAAATTCCAGTATATCTCCAAAAGGTTCCAAGCTCTAATAATTAGATGCTTCCCGAAAATTTATGAAGCACATAATATAGGTTAATGTTGTGGCGGCGCTTTGGCGAAAGGTGCTGTGTGAATACTTGGTCAGGACAAAATGTACCCGAAAAGGTTACATATTTTTGTTTGAAGGGGGTCTCTCACTGGAAATGGTCTCACCTGGACATGAAGAGACTGGCTATGGAATATCAGCATGAACTGTTATATCTAGTGCTGAACCGAACATTTTGCGGTACTGTCGGAAAAGCCAGTGGCACATATATGGTTTTGTTGTAGGGAGATTAAGTCCTAAGGGTCTTTTCTGCAGTCGTGAGTCGTCCATGATGCCTAGTATATCGTACCCTAGAACGCTGTTTGCAGCACTGCACCAACTGCAGCCATGTCTAAATAATGGACAAAGGCGATATTTAATCAATCTGCAAGTGACTGTTAAACTGATAGTGAAGATGAGGAAGCGCATTATTTTCTTCCCCCGGAGAATATATTATCAGCTAAGACAGGCCAGCAGTGACATCAGTGATGCGAGCGTATTCAATGAAAACTCTGTGAATAAAATGTAGGAAAACAGACTGCAATCTGCTCAGTAAAGTTAAGCCCGTAACTACAAGTTGTGATAACATATCTTACGTGGTTTCCAGTTTCATCAGCGGAAATTTTGATTTACAATATCTTATGCGTGATGGAAGCTCGGGCACATTTTCAGTTTGATGAATACAAAGCTGCCAAGACGAAGAGCTGAAGAAAAAAATGAAAAGGCAAGAGTAAGCATAATGAGGCAATGTGTTGGCTCCTAAACCTCAAGTGACTTATGCAGTCGAAAAACGTTGTGGAAAGTTAACAAGAATTGCTCGTTGTGACCCCCCAAGAAGATGCAACTGAAGTATGGATGAACTACAAAAGAACCAACGCCTGGATGATTCCAAATGCTACCCATACTTTGGATAACATCATCTTGCTCGTAATAAGGCAGGTAGGATATTCAGGAACGATGGTTGAGTAAAGACAAAACATGGTATGGTTAGAGGTTTGTGGGCTTCAGCCATAGGTCGTCTGCAGGTAACTGAGTTGTACGACGAGTTATATGTCGACGAATTGATGGGTGTACTGAATAAGACGCGTCTAAAAACTTCTTGGCTTTATATAACAGGTGTCAATATAGGGTCGGACGGGTGCCGTAACTGGGCACAAATGCAGTTTTAGGCGAGATTCGCTTAGGTGAGGTCCGTGCTCACCTACACAAAACTAGTTGGCCGAGTAACCGTTACTGCGCACTCTTCATCAGACAAATGGTAGGTGAATAAGTAACGATTTTGACGAATTAATGACACTTCACTGTCGCGTGCACGGTGGTGATGCGTCTCACGCTCGTGCACGCTGCTGGTTTCCCTAGCACATAACGGTATCGACTTGGAGAAACCAACCGTGAAGATTAGTGGTTTGTCTCGTTCGTTACATTATCAGTGTAGCCTACATGAGTACACTTCCGTTCAGTGAGAATACTCCCAATCACTGAGTGTCGCCCTAGTTAACCGCAAAAAAGGAGGCCTATGGTCCAATGTGTGTCAACAGAGTGTAAGCAGTGTCGAAAGCAGGCATTATATTCACTTAAATATGTCTGTTCGGTGTTATTTTGAGCAGCCTGTATAACATGTTCTTCTAGGCCGAATTTGTAGATAATGTTAGGAAATTTGCATCGGTCCTTTATACACATATGCACAATCGTTTTTTTCTCCAGTAAAACCTCGCCTCATATCATTAGTTTATTATATTGGCAAGCAACTTAACTTCATATCGCAAACCAGATTTAATCCTATGGATGAAATCGATTGATGCCCATAATCCGACAGACGCCGTACAACTGTTGCGTCCTTGTTTGAAATCTCCAGCAGTTTGCACCCCATTAATCGCTAAATATATTTGGGCCCAAGGTCCATAGTTGGTCACTGTGCCATTCTGCCATGCAATTTTCCATCATCATCTATGAGTTTGCACTTAGGATACATTTCCATTGATCCTTCAATCACGCGATTTGTACTGAGTACTTACTGGCTCCTCTGAGAAGACTTCTGTGTCCGCCTCCTGCACTAATCGTGTTACAGATGGTCGGCGATGACCGGCAGCGATCCGGGACGCAAGTGAACTCATGTCATCTCCAGTGTAAACAAAGTTGCCCCAAAAGCGTAATGAGTAGTTTAGTATTAAAAATAACTGGTGACAAGTGATAGATGACCAAATGATTCATTCTGGAGAGGTAGGTCATATTCAGTAATCAACGAATTTAGGTTTTCCTGAAACTGGCAATGATTACTGGGATACAATTAGTCTCATTTGACTACCAGTTTTCATTTAATTTTCATGTCGGAAAACATGGTGACCATGACATATCTCAGAAATCCGTATATCGTATCCGTATTCGTATTAAGGCAAATTTGCTGATCAATTTCCAGTATCTTAAAATTACACGCCACATAATAAGACTTGCAGTTGATGCTTGCACCTGCTATCCACCTTGGTATTCGTACGAAATCAGTGAAGAAATCAAATTCATCATGGACTAGCCCAAAGACGACAATATTTCACTTTCCTAGTTTAAAATGTAGTAAATTTCAAGAGCTAAAAGTACTCAGACTTAGGTAGTCAAATTCTGAGACTGTAATGACTATTCCTCAGTTTATTTCGTGGATCAAATCCCTCCAGAGATATTAAATAAATGTGAGAATTTGCGCGTGCATCATCCATGGTGCTTTATTTTAATGTCACTACTAAGATAATGTTTCCAGTTTTATGTACTCTTGCAAGATATAGCCGAAAATGTTGTATAAGCTGAGTGACATGTGATGCTGGACAAATGATGAAGGTTCTTGGATGTCATTCATTCTTAGCTAACATGTTTCACTTTCACACACTAGCAGTTACACACGTCCCGTAGAATTTCACCCGTTCTACGAACCTCACATAGTATCCGAACGGGCTATCCTCATAATTCAATATTATTGCCTACGCGACGCAGAAAACAGCATTGTGGTCTTGTCACCGGATATGTCTGTCTACTACAGCGAAACCGAAAATGCAATAGGCTCAACTCCTCATTGGTAGCCACCCACGAGAAAGGTAAAGGGGGGATAACGGAGAACAGGCTACCAAAGAAGTAAATAGCCTGCTGGATGGTTTTGAATGGTCACACACAGCATGTGTTGCTGAGTAGTTTTAAAGTTTATGTGTAATTTTCATCTTTTGAGCTACAGTTGAGCTCTTCTTTGTTTAACCGTAAAAAGGAGCTTCGCAGAATGGTTTGATCTCAGCCTGGCTGTTTGGGATTTCATCCGCAATCCCCATGATCGTTCTGCAAAGAAACACTTAAAAGGTGCACTTAAGTGTCTCCTCTATGGGCAATGGGTCCTCTTGAAAGAGACGACAAATATGGAACATCTCCTACACATAGGCGAACTCTTCCAAAATATCGACAAAAATGAGTAAATCAGCAGAATTTCAAATCAACAGAAATGGTGAAATACACTGCCACTATGAGCCAGAGGGTCATGTTCAGCAGTTTGGGAGCCATAGAATAGCTTATTTTTATTCTCGGAAAACTGGCTTCCTTGAAACAGCAGTGGAATGATGTATTCATAAACCAGTATCTTTTTCTGGTGCATGTTATTTCTCTTCTGCCCAGTCCATCACTAGTGGTCCTCTACGGGGGTGACCAAGATTATTGGAGAACTAAAAAGGGCGTAATATTGGACGGCGTGCCCATAAAAACCAAACAGCCAGTTTTTAACCGCAGTGATTCACAGAAACCAGAAGAAACGATTAGGTCTCTACTTTGTCACTGGGCCCTTATCGTCCGGGATGACGGGTTCTGAGGTAACTTTGCTGACGCTTATGATTATCAAACCATTATTTTACAAGGTGTGTCTGACAACAACAGGCAGTCGCCTCTGAAACATGTGGTATGGTATAGTTATGGAGACTTCGCATAGAGATGAGTGGATTTATTGCAAGAACACGAAAGTTACTGAGATTGGCACATGATTAACTGATTGGCAGCCTACAGTAGTACACCACAAGCGTCCGAAGTTTTTGGTCAGCAGTATGGGATACCGAGAGATCTATGGCAGCGACACACGTGGGGCTGATGGGTGCTAACAAATAGCTGGGTAGTAGGTGAGAGAATCCGAGGGCGAAACCACAAGTTTCTTACATTCAACCCAAGCACATAATGGTTGCTAGGGTGTCGTTTTGGCAACTCACCCCTCTGACAGTGCGTTCTAATACAAGGTGTTGAATACAAATATCATTTAGTTTTCGATCTCGTTGTACGAAAACATTTTTCCGATCCACTTTAATTGGTCTACTGCTCAATATTTGTCCAGGTTTTTCTTGCTTCCATAGAGTATGAGACTGCGTCGCAATTCTGAATTTGTGAGTTTTAAAACGAACTTGACGAAAACCATCCAGACGAAAGCCAAACAAAGGCCATCGTCCATTCACGGAAATCCTGAAGGCTTCAAACCTGAGACACTAGCTGCTGCTGGTTTACTTGGTGACAAAAGAATATACAAAGTGGTGGATACCCAGAAGAACTGGAGGGCTTACGAGTTTGCGACACTGTTATCAGAACTCCACCGGTCAAGCGCCATCGTTCAGCTGTAGCACCCTTTCGGTACCTAGCTGCCATGCCACCCAAAGGAAGCACGAGGGCTGGGGTACTGCCAGGTTGCCCAAGCCTAGACAGGAGAAGTCGAGATGTAGAAGTCGGGTTCGAACCACGGGCCTTCCGGTCAGTAAATTCTCGCTCTAACCAATGAGCCGCCTCGCCTCCAATAAATACGCAGGTAGGAAAATGACGTAATGGCGTATCAGTGGATGCAATAAAAGGAATTAAATCAACACTTCTTAGCTTTATCAACCTACCAAAATCCAAATGTATTATCTTCCACTGAGAACAGTGCCTGGTTTGCTCTAAAGGGTGTTCAGGGAACACCAACTTGTAGATAAACAGAGATCCATCTGTCACATTTTGTGTCAATATTGCCGGCGCATTTTACTGAATTTTGGCTAGTTGAGTAAAGAGAAGCCTAAAGACACCCTGCAGTGTTAAAGTGGTGACACACCTCCTTTAACCTATATGTACTAGCCAGACACTGTCATTTATGTAAAACAGCGCATAAGCAAATCTAATCCACAGCTAGCAATACGTACACTTGTTCGTAAAACATATTTGCACCCGTCGTACATTCACTATACACTGGAAGTCTGATGGAGCATTTACAGACAAACCGACGGTGTAGCAGCAGGGATCACTGAGTCCAACGCTAAATGTGAGTAACTATGAGACGAAAGGCCGTCATATCATGATAGGCATGGGGGTGACATTTTCGTCCAATTGGATAGTTGCCTTGATAAAGCATTGACGATATGTCGATCTCTTCAAGCTCATATCTCTCGGAAATTCACAACGGGTGTGTAAGATACCAAAACATAACGAATTTTGAGTGTTAACGCATTCGGACGACAGAATCCATCTTTAAGAAGTGTTACATGCGGAAAATCAATTTGGCCCGGGCAGTACACCAAGTCTGACCGGCCTTGAAATCAGAAAAAATCTCTTACTTGCTCCCAAACAACGACGGTGAAATTAATGAAAAAGAATTACTAATAACATTCAATTCCACTTATCGGAACACAGTGGTTTTTGTCAGAGCGATGGTTTAATTATCAGTACATTCACAGACAGATAAGGGAGTCAGCAAAATTGTATTCTCATTCAGTCGAGATACAACAAACGATCAGATAAAGCGCGATCTATACGAGGCTGCAGGTTTGCTAATCAACCCATCCTCCCTAACTTGATGAAAACGATGCCACCTTACGTCATCACCATGTTAATTTATTCAATCATCTGTTGCTTTGCAGCATGTCAGATTTCTCAAGAGGCAGCTTAATCGAGGGATAAGGGGACATTGCCCAGGTTGTCCGAATGGAAGAACCGGACTGGTTGTCAGTAGTACCAATAAGCAAGATTCAACCGATTTCAATCACGGTAAGACAACCGCCGAGGTGGTCGTTATCGAGTAAAAATTCACACATGTGAGACACTAACTTTGCAAAAAATCATCATAATGGAAGCGGGCAGGCCGAACAACTCTGCCTTTACGTCAGCGCAAGCTGCTAGGCTAGGTTATATTTTTGATCATTGGATCGACCAATCATACCCAGCCCCTTTTTCATTATAAATTCCCTTCTATTGTTGGGCTTTGCATCCACAGCCTTTAGCGCTCTGTTTTTCTCAGCAAAATGCACATTTTAATCCCCACATCACTTAGGCCTTTAGGGGAATTCAGGGAAATTCAACATTGCGCGGAAACGACGAGCATCCGGTGACTTTATTGGATTCGACTACGAGTCTCCGTCATGAAGAGACTGGACCTTACCGTGGTGTGACGGTTTGCGCACCTCAGCGACCCATTGAGCTATACTGGGGGGTACCCCGCGACACTCACAGAGTCTCTCATACCACGTTGGTCAATGGTTAGAGGTCTGACGAACACAGTCTCCTGGTC